>DWHP01004349.1:0-12639 GCA_018247895.1 Parnassius honrathi
ATGCATATCGAGCATACATGGAAACCCTTTTAAACTATGCTCCTGCTGCTAAACAATCTCATCTTACTTGTAGTCTTCGGTATGAGGATTCATCAGGAATAATGAATTCTACAGATGGTAAAAACATAGGATTTGTTAAAAGACGGGAATTGGTTACTGAAAGTAAGAAAATAGAAATGATTGGACATCTTCAAGGTGACATTTTCAACTGAGATAAATTTTTTATTAATGGTGCTGAAATGAGTGTAAAATTAGTTCGATCAAGAGAGTTTTAATTTGATTGCTGGGTCAAACGATGTAAATTTTAAAGTTTGTATTACCTACAGACGCAATTCTTATTGTCCGACGAGCACGAATTAATCACAGTTTAAACGTGCCCAAGTGTATGCGCAAGCACAGGTGAACTCTCTATTCCTTCAATCTCATAATCCGATGTGAAGGTAAACTGACACGGGGGTAAGACATCGCCAACTTCCTTATTCCGGGCAACTACTGAGAAATTCTTGACGGAAAAACTCCATTATTGTTTTTCTGTTCGACCCGGAATTCGAACCCGGGACCTCATGATCAGCAGCCACACTACTACAACCACTAGACTTTATAACTATTTTTATTTGATACCATGCTATGTGATGACTCTCAGAATTCATCTCTTCATGTCATTCTATGAGTGTATAGGGAGGGAGAACATAGGATATGCCAAAACATTTTAATAGGTAGGTCCTTCATACCTATTTCTCCAAACAACGATGCGCGCATGGTTGTTTCAATTTGAAGGGAATAGACAGACAGTATAATTACAGGGTGTGCTACCTCTCAGAGGTGTCGCATCAGTGGCCCTCTTTGCTTGAAGCTGTCTGCAGGTGTCCATAGAATTCAGTAGCCACTTAACATCTAAAGTTGTTCAAAATGGCTATTAGCCAATAGCACGCTACAGACTATAGACAATAAATTTCTAGCGCGCTATGTTATTGGGCGCTATTTATTAGAAAGCGCGTGGGAAGCCGGCAAGCGCGTAAAGTTTTGCAGTACGCTAAATATTGTAGCACGTTATATTACATGTCGTTTGTTGGATAGACCGCATGAATAGCGTGCTACTAGATCAAATTTGCATCACACGGCCACACTTAAAAGTATTGACGGTTCATTCATCTGTTTTTGAATGTTCCGGTACAACCAATCACAAACAATCGACGGAACCTTTTTAACTCGTGGTTGGGGTGTATTGTAAATGAGTCTAAAACCTACCGAATCCCGAATGATCGGAATGAATTGTTTTTAGTGTAGGGTACTGCTGGAGTCCGAAACAATCCATTTGATTGATCGATCCGAATGTACCGGTACGCGTGACGAAACGTACTAGAAAGATTCTGTCACAAGAAATGAATGATTGACACTTGTCTACTAGTTGTCGCTAGATATTAATAGTGCCAAAGCGCCATAGAGTATTGGGGACTGTTTACATAGCACGCGGTATGCTCTGTGGAAAAATAGCGCGCTATAATATGGCGCTAAGTGCTATATTAACCACCATTATTAACATCTTTTACCGTTACAGCCTGTTAAAAGTCTACTGTTGAACATGGACCACCATAGGTTGCCTCACATAGATATCAATGTAGCCACGCTAGGGTTCTTTTGTTTTTAGTTGTTATTAGAAAGACGCTTCTGCCTATCGCCTGATTTGTTCACTTCTATTGTACTCGCGGTAACTTAACATCAGGTGGACTGCAGGTTCCATTGTCAGCTTTCGATAGACAGCTGTATGAATGACCATCTTGTTTACACCAATGCGCTCTACTGCATCCTACTTAATGTATCAAGTGGTCCATATCTAAAAGAACGTTTTAAATTTCTTAGCTCTTGTCACGACTTTTCCTTACGGTCCAAAGAAAATATTTCGCTCCAATGTCCTGTACACTCCTTTGACATTTTATGATAAATCTTTTGCTGTTCTTGGAGTAAGACTCTGGAACTCCTTACTCCAGGCAATTAAAAGTGCTCAATCATTAAATGTTTTCAAGAATCGGATTAAGGAACACTATTTGTCTCTTTAACACCTCTCTCTTCCTCCTCGTATTTATTTTGATCTACCTAAAGTATGTTGTCATTTTAGTATATAAGTTTGTATTTTTTTTCTAATTTAGTGCACCCTACCGGTTAATCTTATTTTTATTTTTATTAATTTCCTCTTCTGGGTTGTCTGGAAGAGATTGCTATGTAGCAATAAAATCGCCTTTTGTTTTTCCCTCAATGTTTGTTCATTATTTGTTACGTTTATGTTTCGTTGGTGTACAATGAAGAGTATTGTATCGTATTGTATTGTATATATAACTAAGGTAGACTGGTACCTTGCTTGTACTATTGTTACTTATTCTGTGCTAATAGATAATAATTCATGACATTGAGTCCGCCTTCCTGTACATGTGTGATGGAACTTTATGAAAATAAATGGCCTTTGATCATTTTAAATTAAAATTATGCCTCATTAATAGATTCTATCCAGGGAAGCTGTGGCTGGTCGCTGGTTAATATATAAACCAACATTAATTGTGTTCTGTCAGATTAGAATTCGTATCCTATCTCAGAAATTTAAAGTTTCTTCGCCCATTATGAATGCACACACACACATACATACACATCAGGCCTTGCATGCATACCATTAGCATTACAGACTATCAACATTTCATTGCTAAACATATGCCTTCCCCATATATTGCTTCCTAGGGGTGATATTTTTCATAGTTACCACGTTAGACTAGCGTTGTTGGTAACCGTAGTTTATTTCTTATACAACTGCTATCAGAAAGATTCTGCTGCCCATCTCCTGGTTCAGTTCCCCTCTATTGCCTCTACCGGCACCCACATCACAATATGGAGTAGTGGATATTCTTACACCGCCACTAAACGGCGCGGTAAGTAAGCCTTGCATAAACAGAATTGCGCTCACTTGATACGCTCGGGTCCCATCAACATCCTCTTATAATATTATAACTAGAACTAGAACAATATTATGGTTAGAACTATAAAATTATTTCTTCTTAAAATAAAGTATTTTATTAGTTGAATTTAAATAATTTATAATATGAAATAATTTGTATCTTTCTTCCATCGGATAATAAGTATAAATATATATAATCTTCTGTTTAGCAAATTCTATCTTATATTATATACTATTATATATCTTCAGCAAGAGAGGTTTAGTACTAGTTTATAATAGATCACCTTGTCACTATATAATGGCGGCATAAGAGAATCCACTAACCATAATCTATCCATAATCCACTATTCATAAGCCATAATTATATTTGACGGCTCATAACGCGGTAACATCGCATTGAGGTGCGGCGCCGTCGATAAATACCTGCAGTTGTCAACCTGCTGTTAAGCGTACCAACATATCCGCTACGGCTAATAACCGCCATAAAGGCAGTCTCTGAGGAGGCCTTTGTTCAGAATTGAAGTTTTGTAGACTGGAATGATGATGTTGGTTATGTAATAGATAACCCACAATGATGATGTTCTGCATCCGAATCACGTACTGCCTTATTGTCTCAGAGCTGGTAGCCCCACATATAAAAATTTAAGTTTCCTATTTTTGTACTTACAAAACTCACTTATAAAATGACATATTTTTTATAATTCTATTCATGTAAAATAACATGGCAGCTACTCATAAATTAATATGAGAATTTTTTAATAAATCATCAATAATTATAAATAAAATAAAATATATAATTTACTTAAAGAATTTCATGTAATATGTGTGTGGCAAACGGAAAAGATTTCAAACTTTATATTATCGTTAGCCGTAAACACGCTAGAAAAATCGATTTCAATTTGCATTACTAAAGGAAATCCGAATTAAATTTGAGCTGAATAGGTTACGAGCGAAGAAATTGAAGCATCTAGATTTTATTGCTTTTTGCAGTTCCTCGTATTTGGTATCGGCAAGATCGGCCAAGAATAAAATTTGAACATTTTTAATTCTGATTTTTGATTCTTGAAATTTTGTGACATTAGTTGTGATTAAGAATTACCTTAATAATTCGTCCATACTCACCAGAATTGAAGAGCGCAGAGCCGGTAGCCGAGTCTCTGCAAAACTATGACTCATCACTCAACTGTAAAAATGTATTAGTTTAGGAATTTATTGAGACTTTCAGTGATAAAACAACCGAAAAGCGCACTCTGAGTGTAAATGGCTACAATACCTCATGTCACATGTCCATGTCAAAATAAAAATAATGATAATAGTCTATAAAAAAACTAGATTATAGCAAAACTATATTTGATCAAATCACAAAGAAAATCACTTGACAAAATTCGGGAAATGGGTTTCTGACTTCGAGACAATATTACTTTGGGCAGACCACGCTATATTTGGAGAGTATCAAATTTATTTCTATTATTGGTTAGCATGTAATATTAAAAATATTTTTTTTGTATATTGAAGTATGATAGGATTACGACAATGTAAAAGTATGTTACTTTACACGCAATCCATGTAACCAATATATTAATTAAATAAAAAGTCAATTAATGTGGTTATTCACGAATTAAACTTTGAATCTATCACTAACGATGCATAAGTAGCTTTAGCATAGATTTCAGCTAAATATTTGTTTAGCGCGGGTTTAATAATTTAGTAGCGTTGGCAGGGATCATAATTTCTTCAAGTGGATATCGTAGAAATGACTTTGACAAATGCCAACAGAAAATTTGAGGCAGCAGCTTCGAAGGTGCAGGACGTCTGGTACAGCATCGTCAATTCACTAACCAAGCATGGCGATTAAAGTGAATGTTCCCTACAAAGTGAGAAACCCGTTCAACCCCCAACAGTAGACTTTTAAAAGTCAAAAGGTAATTAAAACGGAAAGCCAAAAATATAAATTAATGAATTTATTGCAAAATTTCTACCCCCTGTGAAAGGGAAGACTTGTCAATGTAACGGAGTCACACGAACATGTGACGTATACTAGCACATGCTCGGACATCTCATTCACTTCGTGTCAGGTCAACGGATCGCAATGTTTATGGGCTGGCGCTAAATGTCACATAAGCGGCATTACATCGCACGTTTTCAATAGTTATTTAATAGTTGATTATGTCGTATTGCACATCGATTAAACTGCTCTTGGATTATACGCTGTGTACTTGATACAATTATAACACACTAAACACAGGACCATATGAGATCTGACAATGCAAGAATAGAGGAGCAGACATCGTGGATGTACCATAAAAAAAAAGAAAAACCGAAGCTGACAGAGTTATAGGATAAAATTAATTGTAAACATGCACTTAATGTTTATATTATACTTCAGCCATTTCATTCTATTACAGCCTGTCGAGGTGAGGGATACTTGGCATAGTTAACGCTCTCAGCAAGTGGGTTTTTAACAACTGCAGTTTTTTATCAGAAATATGCTGCTACTTATCCCTGGGTTCCATTTTATTCTGTCGCCTCTTACGAAATCCAAAGGATGATATGGGTTAGTGTATTCTCTCAGCACTTCTAATGTCTATTACTTTATTTATGCTTTATAGGTTATAAAAAGTTTTCTAAACCCAAGATTTCTTTTGAGATTTCTTTTGAATTGTTAAAACTGTAATAAATTAATTCTAAACTAAACTAAATAATTTAATTCTTCATTGATCACAAGTCTTTTAAGAAACGCATTCTAATAATTATAATAATTTTACAACGTTTAGACTTTTCCCAGTTATTGCTCAAGTAAATAGCATTTTTCGTTTACTTCACAAATTAATATTCCCTTTTCACTTCCATGACTAAAATGTTTTAATATCTGCTTAATTCGTAACTTTCAACAATTTTAATAGCTATTTAATTACTTTGGCAATACTATCTCGTAGTTTTACCAAAATCATCTATAAATAATGCCGACCAATATTTATCGTTATTATAGTCACAAATAAGTCAAAAATTAACTTTCAGTCCAAGAAAAGTGCAGAAGCGACAGGAGCCAAATGGCAGGGCGCGAACCCCGATCTCGAAAGGTAGAGGTTCGAATCCACCATCCGACTATTGTCGTGAACCACTCCTAACACAAGCATTTTAAGCTTACTAGGAGTGGTTAAAGGGAATATTGGTAATGTTTAGTAGGATTACTAATATTTTTCTTTACAAAAAAGATAAGAAAAAAAAAAAGAAAAAAGTCCACCTGATTATAATTGGCCGTTCGAACCCATGACCACCCGCAACAAACATAAAACAAGGAAGGTCACAGATATGCCGTCAACGTTGACAACTAAGATAGACTGGAGCACTGGAAAGCAACACGCATTGCTACGTGGACGTTAGAAATAAGTTAAAGGGTGGCAACCACCCAGGCGGGCTCAGAAACTCAGACTCAGACAAACACATATAAGATAGGATTCATTAAATGCATTTGTCTGAGTTTCACTTTGAGCATTTGTTTTAAGAAAACATTTGCTTTACAATAGGATATTTTCCTATATCGCGGAGGCGTTTAACATTCCATAAATCTATACATCAATACAAATAAAATAATTGAAGTGTCTGTCCGTAATATCGCAATATCTGGCCTCTATTAATTATTACTATTAAACTACTAAGGCGTCATTTGCAAGTTATTAAGACACACATAACCATTTTTTGAATATTTTTTCCCTGACTGAACCAACTGTGATGAAACTCTATGAACGGTTAAAGAGTGCCAGGAGTGTACTAGCCTAATATTTTATCCGAAAACATGGAGAATTTATTGTGAAATACAAAAATAGGAAAAAATGTTTCTGAAGAATATAAAATAAAATATAAAACGTATAAAGTAAAGAAAGTTTTAATTTGTTTACAAAATGTGAAAAAAAGTATTTTTAGGATTGTTTTATACTTTAACGATATTTTACAACAAATATATAACCGATAATGGATAAAGTAATGTGATTGATTTATAAAAAAATCAAAATTTAACTATCGCACAAATTTTTCAAAGTTTTGGCAACTACTTGCCCAAAGACCACAATTATAGATCTGCAGGTTTTTTGATTCTTCACGGACATAATTGCGGGTAAAAGCTAGTTGGACATGGAAAATCTCAAATGACTCATCCAATTCATCATAAGATGTTTCAATTAATGTCGAATGCTTTTCTTTATTTTTGCACTTTTAATCTTAAAAATTTACTGTATTCTTCAATTTCACTTGGTATAAATAGGAAATCGTATTCACTTCGTACACGAAAGTATGCACGCTTTGATGCTGGATAGAAGAATGATCACATTCCGAGACTTTATTGAGCAAATGCTTCACGCAATAAATTCGAAATCGACATTCTATACGCTTTGTGCTACGAGTATCCGCTTTTTTAAATGACAACCACGTTCTTTGCGTATTTGCCAGTTTTGTTATTACGAATTTTAAAAGATATATGTATAAGAATATAAGCGTAAAATATTAGCTTTATGCCGCTGTGTAGAGAACCGGAGATCCCAATTATTATTTTTATGTACTGAATACGAGGCATTCCATCTTAGTCCTCAGGTATAACAACGCATCTCCATTTTTATTCTTAATCGAGGATAAATGCAGATGTCTCTGGGCCGCAACATCCACTTACCATTAGGTGGACT
The DNA here is from genome assembly GCA_018247895.1 of Parnassius honrathi. Taxonomy (NCBI): domain Eukaryota; kingdom Metazoa; phylum Arthropoda; class Insecta; order Lepidoptera; family Papilionidae; genus Parnassius; species Parnassius honrathi. Next base: position 7,618 of record DWHP01004349.1, read on the forward strand.
GTGTGCATGTTTGTTACACCTATTCTATCAAAAAATTGTATATAATAATTAATGGCTTCAAATATGAATTATAATATTCTGCAAAATAAGTCTCTTAATGAAGGCATTAATGTCAGACACTGTAAAAATGCTCATTTTCTAAAACTGATACACGGAGATTTATCTTAGCTTGTTATATTTCCTTTTTAGCGGCTTAAAAAAAAGAGAAGTTTCTTAATTCGGCTATATTTTTTTAATTATATCAATGTAAATCTGCATATATATATCTTCTTGAATGGCATCCACAACTTTTTCTGTGACTAGGGCGTTGCTACTTAGGAGTGTTGTGAAATATTTGACAGATTTCATAGTGGGGGAATTTCATTTGTTAGTAAAGTGTAAAGATAAATTGTTTTTTTTTTCAGAAATATTATTTACATTTTTTTTATCATATGAATTATGGATAAACCAATAAATAAAATTAGATATTACACGTTGTGCGGCCAAGCTGCAGCTATATTACAGTTGTAGCACGAATGGCTCGGCTAGGCCGGGGAAGGACCACTCTCAGAAAATACCAGCGTAAAATATCAACTCAATTCTGCTGTTTCGTATAAATGTCAGGGGTGACAACGCATCTGGTTTTGATTCTCAATTAAGGATAGGTGTAGATGTCTATGGGTCACAGTATCCACTTAGCATCAGATGGACTGTGTACTCGTTTGCAAGCATTATTTAAAAAAATCTACGGATATTCCTGAAAGGAGAAGAACGATAAAAATATGTAAATATTTAAACAATCCTCAATGATGACGACTCAACTTTTAACTGTGTGACTATCTCTAATAAATAAGTTCACCTTAATCCCAACTAGCGACATCTGGTGAGCATAAGATTACTAGCCCTCATTGCAAAAGAGGTTTTAATGATTATTTTTTCGTAAATTAGGTTATATAGTCAGGTTCGGTAATATCATAGTTAACGGCTACGACAACCTTCTACACGGATAGAACTTATTGTATCTTGAAGTATTGTGATGGTGTGCTCGAGTTGGGGTTTATATAATTTTATTAATTCAATAATTCCAAGCAGATAATATCACACCTATCAGTTTTAATGGGATGTTTATTTTATATCAAATGCCTCGCAAATCATAATTTGCAGAAATCGGTGTTCTTTTGAATTTGTGGCTCAATTCATCAATTCTATTATATAATATTCAATTCATGGCATCAATTCTGATGTAATGGCAGGGGCGATCCTGTTATGTAGAAACGTTGAAAATATAAATTAAGTTAGTAAAATGTGAATATCTTTCGAAGAGTATACAAAAAATATGATGCCAACTTTTATTATTTGCCATATAAATCATCTGAATGCAGTTATCAGTAAACTACTTGATGAGCACAATTTTTATAAAATTTTAGTGACATAAATAATCACCAGTATACGTGAGATGACCGTGCTAATAATAATCGGATTACGGTAGGAAACCGTGTAGTAGTAGTGAAGATCTACGTTCAGAAAGTGGACTTTAATAGGCTATAACGGTAACACCAGGAAAGCGGAAACAAAAAAGACATTATAATTAATTCTCAAACATTTTGACGGTTAATTTTAATAAGTGTATGATAAAAATATAATTTCTTGTATATCGATAAAATTATTTTCAAAATAAAATCTGTTCTATGATCGATTTTTGGGCTTTTATCTTGTTTACAAACAAGCATTCGAAACGTCTGGAATATAAATAAATTATGTGGGCTCCAGCCAGAGGTTGCAAAAAAAAGCAATCTTTATTTAAAATATATCTAATTTACAATAATTATTACAATTAATTATTACAACTAAGAGAGGTGACTTTAATTCGAAGTTTGAATCTAGAATGGATTCACACGGTAAAATATTAGAACCAGGTAATATTACACAGTATACATGTTATGCTGACGCGGTGCCTCGTGATCGTCGTAAACTGATGCAACGCTACAGATTGCCTAGATTAGGGCTGCGTAACACCTCCCTCCGAAGAACAGCGACTATGGAAGACCTTGGTCGTGAATTGAGCTGGTAGTTGATCGGGATCAACCTTCTCAGTGCTTGGAACTGCGTATATCCTTAATGATTTAGGATGCTCCTCTTCTGTATTCCTTTGCGTACTTTCAGTTGGCTTCAACTTGTATTTTCTATATATCATACATAGAATCAGTGCACCTGCACTTATTATTAATGTGTAAAATGGTATTGTAGTATGATATAGACTGTGGTCATCGTTCCTGCTTAGATTTACTGGCGATTGCTGGGATATTTTGGCGTTCGTTGCATGAAGATGTTGAAGATTTATTGAATTTAGTTTATATGCCGAAATAGGGGATGGGATGCTGGTGTTTTCTTCAGGTATGTCCATTATTTTTAAGGCTTGTCCCTTCAATCGGTCTTTAGTGTTTAAGATCGAGAATAGTGGCGTTTCTATGTAGCATTTCAGAGGGACAACAACGAGATAACTACCTTGAAGTATTTTGTAGAGATCTTGACCACACGATAGATGTACTTTCGTTGGTGTACGGAACGTGATGGTGTAATGCTTGTCGTTCGTTCGTTCTTCGTAAGCCGGTTTATCTAGGGTGACTGTGACCGAGTTACATACTGCATTCGTATTTTGTTTTGTGATGAGATGATAGATGCAATCGGGAGATGTTTGACCTCTCAGGCGCCGCCTATCCTTACAGATATACCATTTACTGGTCTTCGGGCATTCTGCCTCTATGTACTGAAAATCTATCTGATAAATGGCTAGGAGTGGATAGGGTGGTGTAAGGATTTCGTTTTTCTTGTTAGGAACAATAGATAACTTATACATATGATATATATGGGGTAATAGATTCGGGAACTTAAATACTATTACTATTTCATTTCCTACATAATACGAACCTAATCTAATAATGTCATAATATTCTCTAATATCTAAATCTCCTACCATTTTACCTCCATGAAGTTCGGTTGCCCGGTTAATCATTATTCGGATAGATTCTAAATTGACTATAGATTGGTGCATAGTGTTAGCACTTATAAATGCTAAGTTATTCTGTAACTTAATTAATTCTTGTGAGATGGAAACGACGTTATTACTAAGGATTATTAGTACTTGTAAAAAATGTGCATATTTAATTAAGTCGTAGTCTCTAGTAGCCTCGGATTGGTTTATTTTACCTATTAATATTTCTAATTTATTTTGATTATCCACAATGCTATCTATCATTTTGAAGCATTGATTTGTCAAGTCTTTAGTTAAGCTTACGTGGTTGTTAAATTCCGTTACCATTTTATTTTCGTCTTCGCGGAAGGATTTTATTGCGCGATTAAAATGATCTGCATCTGTATAATCTAGGTTATCAGTTATACTTTTTGTAATAAAACCGGGACCACCAACAAGTCCTCTTTTCTCGCGGTTCGTTTTAAAGCTTTTCAACTGTATGGTGACGCTTTCAAGCTTATTTTTAAGATAATCAATATGAGGCTAAAATAAGGAATTAGTTATATTATTAAGGTTAGGAGTAACACTAATTAACTGTATTTTAACAGAATTTACTTTGTCTCCTAATTTTTGAAGGTGTAGATATTTTAGAAATGCATGGTAGTGGGATAGGATTCGAGTGGAGCCTAATTTGAAGGGTAATATACCTGGTGCGTCACTAAGACTTTCAAGTCTTATCTCCTGCATTAGATCTGGTCTCAGAAGGAGATGAATTACCAGGAGAGTCCTGTAACAATTGGTTTGTTTTAGGTATTCTCTTCAATCGGGTTTCTGCTATGGGGCCTCGTTTTTTCTTTGTATAAATGTGAATTGGGAGATTTGCCATTACTGTGTCGAGTGTGTATCGAGGAGCTAATTTCTGACTGGATGCGAATGGATTCTTTATAAAGATTTGTTGTTCCGGGGAATACTCAGCTTCCGGTTCGCGGTTTTTATTGCGAATATTAGTCAGGTCTTTACGCATGTCGTTACGTAGGTCGTGAATAGTTTTATATGTCTCAGTCATTCTGTCTTTGTGGTTTACTACATACTGTTGAAGTAAATAGGCGGACAGATCTATGTCAAAAGGGTCGCGAGAGTCAAAATGTCCTGTGATTACTTCTATTGATTTGCATTTTGTGAAGATGTGTATACTATGATTGTAAGCTAATTGGGCATAGGGCATAAGGTTAATAGCGGATTCATTATTTGATTTATCTTTAAAATACGGAGATATTCTAATGGCGACGTGAAATCGTTCCAACAATACCATTTTCATTAGGAGCATGTGGAGCTACTCTATGGTGCTGAATTTTATAAAGTTTAACAAATTCTGCAATAAGTTGGTTGGTAAACTCAGGCCCACTATCGGAAACTATGGTAATCGGAATTCCATGATGTGTGCAGAAACTCAGCAAAGCTTGTACTACACTGACAGCAGTGCCGTCTCAAAAGCGTATTTAGAAAAAGAATCTACTATTGTTAAATACTTTTCCCCTTGAATGGTTGGTAAATCTACATGAACTAATCCAAAAGTCTTAGAAGCTGGTGGTACAATTTGGAATTTCTGTTTAACAGGATTGCGGTCGTACTTAGCTTGTCCGCATACTGTACAGTCATTAATAAATTTAGTAATATGCTCTCTCATTTTTGGCCAGTAATATTTACGGGACAAAGCCGAGAAACACTCGTTAATGCCTCGATGGTTCGTTTTTCCATCATGGTATTTATGAATGATTTCTTGCTGTCTTAGATACTCCCTAACGTTTTCCAATTCACTTTTAGTTAGAAAAAGGTTAAGAGATGAACTTTTAAAAGTCTTTTGTATAATTGGTATGACAGTGTAACCTACATTGCAGAGGTTGGATTAATAAGTAATCCTGTCCTAATTTTTGGATGGACGTATTCTTTAATTACCGTGTAGTGGCGGTTGAGAATATCCACTACCCCATATCCTCCCGTGGGTGTCGTAAGAGGCGACAGAGGGAGAGAGACAGGAGATGGGCAGCAGCATCTTCCTAGTAACAACAAAA
>DWHP01004350.1:0-12639 GCA_018247895.1 Parnassius honrathi
AATACTAGCTGTTATCCCCATTTTTGTAATAAATAGTATTATATAATAATGTAGACGGAACGGCACACAACACAAACCTGCGTGGTTTTTCGCTGTGCCGCATAGTAAATTTACAAAAATTTTTATTTGATAATAAATTTTAAAAAAAATTAAACCCAGTCATCTTTTCTATTGAAATCCGGAAATGGCAAAAGAACGCTGATACCTACCGACGACGAACGACGATTCGCAAGCATAATCTCTTGGGATAGGCTAATGGGATAGTAAATAGTTAACGCTTGATTGTTGAGTGACTTGAGTGTCAAGAAAATTGATTTCATGTCCAGTAGAAACTTTATTTTAATAGAATAAGAGTGATAAACGAGCACACGTTCCACTGATAGTAAATGGGTGCTGTGGCTCATGGACATCTACATTTATCCGCGATTAAGAATCAAAATGCAGATGCGTTGTCACCTCTGACGACTAAGATGGCATTCCCCGTTTCCAGTTAAAAGGGGTCTCAGGGTCTCTATACTCACCATACGAAACACAGCAGTATTAAGCTGCTATTTTACGCTGGTATTCTGTAAGAGCGGGGTCTGCCCCGGTCGAGTCGACCCATTCATGCTACAACCATAATATAAATGCAGCGTGGTTCTACCACGTAAAAAATACACTAAGTAGAAGACTGTTTATCGGTAGAATATAAAGATGACGATTTCAAAACTGATAGGTTAATAACCAATGGGCAGAGCCAGAAATATAAAAACGCATACATTGATATTATAAGGATATAGATTTATAACATTCTATTATTTTTTAAATAAATTCTTCGTAATAAACTTTCGGAGCGTTTAGATTGATAAATCACCAACAGCCCACTACTTACAAAATAGCTAGATTTTATTCAACTGCTGTATATTTACATCGTCCGGTCGTTTAGAACGTCCGAGGCATCGTACGAATGATGTATAGTTCGATTAGATAATCCATTTTAATAAAAATTTTACCAAAACTTATTTTTGTCTTCATTACTATTTGTTTTTTATTAAAAACCCCAGTATTATGAATACGTCCATATAAATTTAAAAGGTTACGGTTAACGTTACCAGTAGGTAATCAGATATTTAATTTTTCATCGCGCGAAGACGGATCAACAGACCACTTGATGTTACATACGGATCATACATTATGAAATGCTGATTATTACTGTAGCGGTAACTCATTGTATGTTTGTTGAAAGTACACGTATGCGTAAATCTAAGATTGATATTAACTTGTGAGAAGAAAATCTTAGAGTGAATAACATTAAAACGTATATGTTGCGCTATAGTATCATCATTACAGCCCTTCACAAGTCCACTGCTGAAGATAGGCCTCCCCCAAGGAACGCCACAAAGCACGGTCCTGAGCCACCTGCATCCATCGTCTTCCTGCATGTCTTACCAGGTCTTCACTCCATCTAGTGGGGGTCGCCCTACACTACGCCTACCGGTACGAGGCTGCCGCCACTCGAGAACCTTTTTCCCCATCGGTTGTCGGTTCTTCGAGCTATATGGCCGGCCCACTGCCACTTCAACTTCCTAATCCGTTGGGCTATGTCAGTCACTCTGGTTCTACTGCGTATATCCTCATTTCTAAGTTTATCACGCACAGAAACTTCGAGCATAGCTCTCTCCATAGCTCGCTGAGCGACCTTGAGCGTCCTCATACGGCCAGCAGTGAAGAACCACGTCTCAGTTCCATAGGTCATCACTGGCAACACGCACTGGTTGTACAGTCTCATTTTCAGGTTTTGAGGTATACCTGTCGAGAAGATGTGTCGTAATTTCCCAAACGCTGGCCAGCCGAGATGAATCCGCCGATTGACCTCTCGCTCGAAGTTGGACTTACCTAATCGGACTATTTCTCACAACTAAACGTACTCGTCAACAACTTAGAGCTTAGTGCTCCCAACAACTACCGGCATAGGCGTGACATGGACATTAAACATGATCTTTGTTTTGTCCATGTTCATCTAAAGAACGGATAGGCCGTTGGGAGGCTCTGTTGAGGTCGTTGAGCATAGCGCTTAGGTTTTCCAGCGATTCTGCCATAAGGACTATATCCCCCCATGAACAACTTATTTCATTATGTTTATCATATTTATGTCTGTTTCTTTACGGCAACCCAGTCGCTTCTTATTTTTATTACGATTATTTCCCATTTAAATTTTACGTCGTATGTGTATTCTGATCGTAAGCGACACTGTTTACCCGGTAGAAAGCCGAAGTGAGACTAATCGGACGGCAGAAAACAAGCTTCAGGAGGCCGGTACTTTAGGTAATTTCTTTTTACAGTGAAAATAATGGTAATTTAAAAAAATAAAAACATAAGCCCTGCTTTATCGTTAGTTCAGTTAGTATGCAAAGTTTCATGATCTATTTTAAAGTATTTTATGAATACCTGCGGTTTATTGTTCGGTTTGGAGGTAACTTTGGATTTGCTTCAATCGAGCAAATTTTACGAAATCGTGTTTTCGTCTAACATTAATCCTCAACTTTACCATATATTAATTTCAAAATGAATGCTGCAATATTTTCGGCATAACGGAGTATCTTGATAAGTAGTAGAGGGCCTTAGTACTAGCTTTTGTTTACGGCTTCGCCTGCCTGGGGTCAGAAATCGAAATAATTTTGAATATATACAGAATGTTTTCTCTTTATTTACAAAATTTAGGGGCTTTTATGCCGAATGGATATGTCAGCCCCATCATACCCTAATTTTAATGACATACAGGTGGAAAAAACCTTGTTGAGAAGAAAAAACCTTGTCTAGAATTGGTATTTATCATATAAACCAAAAATTTTGCAGCATCTGACAGTGGTTCTGCTAACACAGTTGAACAAACTTTTTAATCGTATAAATTTAAATATATTATATTATTTAGTATATATTTATTTGTATTTGTCAGCTCAGCACGCAGTGTCCAAATGAAAAGCTGCATTTTAAAAGCCTGATTCTTAGACTTATTAATAGTCACAGTAAATGCTAACATTAGCTAATTGTAGCGTTTTATATTGAAATGTTTTTTTAAAAAAAATTTTATAGGAGAGGGGGCAAACGATGATGGATTAAGATGGAAGTGATTACCGCCGCCTATAAGCAACTGCAATACCAGGGGAATTGCAGATGCGTAGCCGGCCTTTAAAAAGGAGTAGGCTCTTTTCTTGAAGGTCCCTAAGTCGTATCGGTCCAGAAAAATCTCTCTCTGTGGTATTCGATTCTACAAGGAAGTTGTGCGAGGAAGAAAACTTCTTTTAAATCGCACGGCGGTGGGTCGCCAGTCATCCAGATGGTATGGATGATATCGTAAGCTTTGTCGCCATGTGCGATGGTGAAATTGTGCGGCCGGAATTAGGCCGAACAATTCCTCAGAGCACTCCCCGTGGTAGATGCAATAAAATACGTATAGAGATGTAATATCTTTTCGCAGTGCCGGTGAGTCAAGCCGATCGGAAAGAGCTCGGTCGCCGACGATTCCTACTGCTATGCGCTGGATGCGATCAAATGGAAGGAGCTGGCACTGGGGAGCCCCGGCCCAGTGATGGGAACAGTAATCCTTCAGCTACCTGCACTCACCAGGCGAAACGCAGAAGCAAAGCCTCACTTCACGCTGGTCTTCTGTGAGGTCATGATACCACCCCGGTTTGAGCTGGCCCATGTGTGTAACAGCAAAGGCTGCCGCGTGGCTCTACCACTATTAAAATTGGAATGCGGAGAATTCAAACTCACTCATTTAGCTGCCTTAGTCAGAGTAGTGGCGTTTATAATATTATTTCTTCTATCTTAGTACACCAAGGTTACATCAGCAGAACTAGAACGAAACCTCTTAGTTCCAGACTATGCGAAAGCTCGCTCGATTGGTCTAAGGAGCTGAGAAATTCGACTGGGGAGGCAGTACTGTTGCCACTGGTGGTATTACATTATATATCATCCAGTTACCGCCGATTACTATGTTGCGAGAACATGTAAGGCGGTAGTTTCTTGATTTTTCCTGTTCAAACATGAACAATGCTCGGAGCGCTATAAAAGCGATGCATCGCCAGAGGCGTTTTTAAACCGTTTAGTTCACTGGACCGTGCAACAAGTGCATAAAAACAAGTAATCCGATTAATTTTTACATTTAAAATTATTTTTATTTTGTCAAGTGTTGTGTTGTATAATATTTTGTTTACTACTTTTTTTTCTAAAAAATTAAGTGCCGAATACCTGCTGACTGCAATTTCAACGGTTTGATCCCATACCTTTAAACGAGCAATTCTTGTATATATATTATATGTATATATATATATGTATATACATATATATATACTGAAGAAAATCTCGAATTTTGTTGTGGATGTAACGTTTTCAAAAAAAAGATTTCACATTTTATAATATGAATAAAGATCAAGAAACGAAGCGTGCAGCATGCGAAGCGACTATGAGAAATATCTTTTGGCGGTTTCACCGTCCAGAACATCGACCGACACAAGCTTAGCAGTCCGAGGCGGTGGTCCGCACTCAGATAGTGGGTATGTAGCTGAAACCACCATATAGGCGACATGATGATTGGTAACAACATCAAATCGTAAACGACCATCATCATCATTCTTATCACCATTGCCTTTCCGTACTTAATCAGGTCGCGAGTTACGACTTAGATGAAGCTGTAAGATCTGTATAAGGTAACAGCACCAACATCACAGAAAATAGATGAGAAATATCAAATAAAAATCTTATGCCTTACCATAGATGGCGGTATAACTATCTCGCTCACGCCTGACGTAAAATAACCAGATCGGTGACTTAGAGCAGTGTCAAAGGTACAAGCCATTGTTGTACTTCGATAGTTGGTTCTCCTTCCAAGCGTGGCCTCTAAAAGTGTGGACTGTGTCCAGCAGTGGACTATACCGTTTCAGTCTATTAAAGTACACTACTGAACATAAATCTCCCCCATAGATTGCCTTATAAGGGGAATATTTGGCAAAGTTGCCACGCTTGGCAAGTAGGTCGGCAACTGCAGTTTTTTTTTATTTTAGGTCGTTATTAGGACGATGCTTCTGCGTATATTCTGATTTGTGTTCCTATGTCGTCTTTTATCACACTCTCGGGATGATATGAGGTAGTGGATATTCCTACACCGCCACTGCGCGGCCAGACTTTATGGACCGTTGAAAAAGAAGAAGTGTTAAGTGAATAAGTGTGTGGCCCAGTTTACATTTTGAGAAGTGAAAAGCGCGTGTAGCAAGTAAGAGTGATAAGTGTGAATAAAACACGCACTTGTCACTTTTCACTTGCCACTTTTCACTTGCCCCTCGCACTTGTCACTTCTCAAAATGTAAACCGCGACTTAGCAACCCTAGACATAGTTATAGTCTAGTGATAAATGTTGAACAACAGGAAGTGGATAATCTACGTTTTGATATTCTCCTTGGATAAGTGTATGATTGCTTTGTTTTTTGTTTTGAAATTACTACATACATAAAATTTACCATAAATAATTTGTAATGCATGCAAATATTTATAGAATGTTACTATTAGCAAAAACACATAATTCGTTTCCTACGGCTTAGTTACTTTCTATCTACTCAATTTATTGTTAGTCGAGAGATTTCCGAATAAATAAATAAATAATGGACAAAATGGAGTACTACATAATTTCATTACAAGAAGCCTTAGAAGTTTAGTACTTATCTTAATGAGGCCGGAAAGCCTGCGATAATAATTGCGTAATTGTGTAGAGCCAACAACAAGGTGAACTGACCTACTTTTAAAATATCAGAGTAATAAATGGACTTACAGTCCACATGATGCGATTGTCATTACGTGGTTAAGCCACATTATTCATCATTATTACAGCCCTTCACAAATCTACTGCTGAACATAGGCCTCCCCCAAGGGACGCTACAAAACACGGTCCTGAACCACATGCGTCCATCGACTTCCTGCATGTCTTACCAGGTCGTCACTTCATCTAGTAGGGGGTTGTCCTACACTACGCCTACCGGTACGAGGCTGCCACTCGAGAACCTTTTTTCCCCATCGGTTGTCGGTTCTTCAAGCTAAATAGCCGGCCCATTGCCACTTCAGCTCACTAATCCGTTGGGTTTTGTTGATCACTCCGGTACTAACGCAGATAGCCTCATTTCTAAGTTTATTACACAGAGGAACCCCGACCATAGCCCTCTCCATAGCTCGCCGAGTGTGGTTACACACTAAAATATAGCTACAGTGTGGCTCTACCACACTGCAGCTATATTGTAGTGTGAGCACACACTTCACCTGATGGTAAATGAAAGTTGTGGCCCATAGACAGCATTTATCCCCAATTAAGAATAAAAATGCAAATATGTTGTCACCCTTGAGGACTAAGATAGAATGCTATGATTCCAGGGTTAAAAAAGTCTCCGGTTCTCTACATACACCGTACGTAACACAGCAGCATTACGCTGCTATTTTACGTTGGTATTCTCTGCGAGCGTGGTCCTGCCCTGATTGAACCGATCCATTCGTGCTACAACTATAATATAGCTGCAGCATGACTCTACTACGTAAATGTAAAATAATTTTTCAGCTTCTGTCTTTTTATCTGATAACGATGTGGGTGGTGGTGGGGGTGTCTTCAAGGCAAGAGTAAATAAGCTTTTAAAATATTGCAGTGCGCTTTACCATCTTCGGTGACATAATCAGATTTGATAGTAGACAAGCGTTGGTTTATCGTATATTTTTTATAGAATAATGGTGACAAACGAGCACACAGTCCATCTGATAATAAGTAGATGTGACCCACAGATATCTACATCTGTGTATGTAGTTGCACCTAGTTCTTTTTTATAGATTAAGGATGACAAATGAGTACATAGTCCACCAGATGGTTAGTGGATGCTGAGGCTCATAGACATCTACATCTATCCTCAATTAAGAATCAAAATGTAATTGCACCTCTATGGACGAAAATGAAATCTTTTCCAGTAAAAAAAAGTCTACAGTTCTCTTGACTGACCATACGAAACACAGCAGCAATAAACTGCTGTTTTATGCTGATAATCTGTGAGAGCGTGGTTCTCTCCCGGTCAAGATGACCCATTTGTATTACCATCCGTAGTGTAGCAGCAACATGGCTCTACCACGTACTAAGAGAGTTAAAAATAAATATATAAAAGAAGTGTTAACCATGTAGTGGCGGTGTAAGAAAATCCACTACCTCATATCATCCCGTGGGTGTCGTGAGAGGCGACAGCGGAAAATTAAAACAACTCGAAATAATAAACATTTGCTGTTGACCCACCTTCCAAGCGTAGCAACTGTAGCTAAATCCTCCAGATAAGGCACTCTATGAGAGAGGGCTACGCTCAGCATTAGACTTTTATAGTTAGTTGATAGATGGATAGACATAATAAAAAAAGAGTTGTCTGTTAATTTCTGCTGCTGTGCGTGCCAATTTTGACAGGCTCCCTACTGAATAACCAATGTTATCAAGTAGGGAGACTGTCAAAGCTCCACTTTAAAGGGCTATTGATTACGAGGAAGGTATATATGTGTGGTAATATTCCATCAGTTCGAACAACACAATCAAACTTGTTATTTTTTAGTTTAGACCGAAAATATTCTCATTTCAACAAAATTATACGTGGTAGAGCTACGCTGCATACATATTATATATTATGGTTGTAGCACGAATGGAACGGCTCGATCGGGGAAGAACCACGCTCTCACAGAATACCAGCGTAAAATGCAGTTTCATACTGTTGTGTGTCGTATGGTCAGTGTAGAGATCCGGAGACACTTTTTTACTGGAAACGAGGCATTGCATCTTAGTCTTCCTGGGTGACAACGCATCTGCGTTTTGATTCTTAATCGAGGATAAATGTAGATGTCTGTGGGCCACAGCATCCACTTACTATCAGGTGGACTGTGTGCTCGTTCATCACCCTTATTCTGTATAAAAAAAGCTATCAACAGAAATAATGTGAGATTACGACTATTAGAAGTTTAACGGAATATTCTGTTGAAATTTTTGCTTGACAGCCATTCATTAAACCAGTTTAAAAATCGATTATACTCTCATGTTATAAAGAAATAAAAATTTGGCATACGCGAGCTAGTATTCGCATCTAATGGCCCAGATCAACGGACAAACTTTACCAGTAGATCACCTATATATCTTGGTATTTAGCTTGGTAGATCATTGCAAAACCACGGCTTTGTAAGCCGACGGGCCAGGTTCATGACTCGCCAGCATTGTATGTCCTTTTTAACAAACTCTAAAGGAAAACTGTTTGGATCGCCAGTGTATCGGGAATGACGAACAAAAAATAAAACCGCCGGAAACCATAATCTTTAACGATATTATAGCAGAATTGTATCTAGTAAGAATACTCGAGTCTCGGGATCTCTACACTCACCATACAAAACACAGCAGCGTTGAGTTGTTATTTTGCGCAGGTATTCTGTGCGAGCGTGGTTCTTCCCCGATCGAGCCGACCCATTTGTGTTACAACTATAATATAGCTGCAGCGTGGCTCTACCACCTCTAAAAAATGTGTTTGACCTTCTGATATTATAGTTAACGAAGGCTACCTTCAACTTTTAATAATAAATTTTGTTCCGATCTACGCAGAACGAGCTTACAGTATCTTGAACCCTTAACGATTGTGATAGAATACCGTACAGGTTGTAACGGTACCAGCTCTCTCTACAATTTAGACCAGAACACAGCAGAGCACGTACTGCTGCTGGCGGCAGAAATATATACGAGGATACCAAATCCAGGTCAGTGATACTAACGGCACTGTAATACTAATATATTAACCGTGTCTATGCGGTACTGGCAACTAGAATTATTGTACAAATTTAAATAAATATATCGAACAGGTCTCTAGTTTGCAACTCATGTCAACGGGGTAGGCAAAAACTACGGTTTTCCATTTGGCACGATCTTGTCCCAACTCTTTCGCTTATTTCTTATCCGTATACGTACGCATACATACTCGTAGGTTAAAGGTAAGGTTCTAATATTACAAAATATAACCTAAATTATAGACCTAAGTCCTTTTGGTCACGCAACCGGCAACTAATAACTGAAGTGGAGCAAATGTAACATTTTTACTGGCCGACACGGTAACCAACTTCTGATAACCCTGATTTTTGAATGGTTGAATTTATCGCTCAGTAAAATTGCTTTTAAATGAAATGTTATGATGTTTTATGACTCCAAAATACATTTATTTAGTTGTGCTATACGAAAATTATCATATATTAAATTTTTTCATCTGGTAATGTCATACCGCTTAGCGTTCAAGGATGTGATATGTCGGAATTGCGCCACACGGTGTTCCAACTTCGCCACAAATGGACAAGACTAGATCACTTCTGCGGATTTAACAGGCTCTAGCGACCCCTCTTCGGGAATTAACCTAACTAAATAAATAACTAAATTTTCCAGGGAGCGGGACCAACAACTTTTTACTTGCCTGTTTTAAGATCTTAGCGCTTCCTCGAATGTCCTTTTTGGTTGATATTTTGACACACGGTGGAATGAGATTATTCTCTCGGTATCTCTTCAAGAAATTTAGGTCTGTTAGATATCTTGCGCGCTTGGTTTTTTTATATGCAATTACCCAGATTCTTATATTTACCAATAATATGAAAATTGTACATTTTGCTAATAAAAACATGCCTCTATACTGCCTAGAGCGGGGTGTAGGTGGAGTTAGTAAGCAACGTTTGTTTCATCACGTGCGATGAAACCAACCCATTATTTATTTTTAGCCTGTGATGTAACTCTCAGGCAAAGCGTGCCGGAACGCACCAAATGATTTTTTCCTACGACCTGCATCTCCATTTGCACAACGCAACCCCTCGAGTCCATTACGCGGAGGCAATAGGGCCTGAGAAATGAGAACCTGTAGCACTAGCTCGGCTCCTACTGCGGATCTAGTCAATGGTTTCTGCAGCGGCCAACATTCGGCACAAATAGGATATAAAGAGCGGCGCCTCGCATTACCGTCACACCTCTCCCTCTACGGCCCCATCCACACCGAATTGACGATGCGGCATCCCCGCCGATAGGCAAAGAAAAATAAGCGGTATATTACCCGCTACAATTTACTACCCCCCCCCCCCGCACCGCCGGCCGGCCACCTCGAGCCAGTCATATGGATTGCTCCTAACTTACCGTGGGCATTCAACCCCCGGCCCACCGCCTCGAAAAGAACTCGTTCGGAGGGTAACATCCAGTCCTATTCTAAGTTTTTTTTTCGTGTATTAAATGTTTAAAATATATTTATGTTAATATTATTTTAAAATAAATGTTAAAACTAGCGTGGTCTACTTGAGACCGTAGCGAACTCTTCTCTGTTTCATTACATTTAAAAAAAATAAAACGAGAAGAAAGTATTGGGGATTGTATCTTCTACTCGGACTCCTAATACACTAGCAGAATTATTCCGCCATGATAAATATTCTTACAGTTAGATTTATCATCTTAATGCTAAAAAGAGCCTAAATCAAGTAATACGAAATCTAGTTTCGTGCATTTATTGCGATTCTTTGTTCAAAGTCTTTGATCTTTACAGGCTAATGCGTAAATTATACAAGGCCGAAATTACTTTCTAATTTCATGATCGTAATTGTACGACTATGTAGTACAATTAAACTAATAATATAATACACGTACTACTAACACAAAATCAACAGGTCAGGAAACTGAAGTGGCAGTGCGCCGGCGATATAGTTTGACGAACCGACAACCGATGGGGAAGAAATATCCTTGAGTGGTTCCTTCGCACCGGCAAACGGGGTGTTGGACGACGCCCCACTAGATAACGTAAAGACGTAGTAGGGATACATGCAAGAAGTCGATGGATGCAGGTGGCTCAAGGAGCCTGGACCCAGGACCAAGCTTTATAACAGTACTTGGGGAGGTATATTTTCAGAAAGATTATGAGTTATACGACACATGTGTATATTTAAAAGATACATGAAAGAAGAGAAGGAACTAAGAGAGTTTTATAATTGCGCGCATGCGCACGCACACACACACACGCACGAACGCACACACGCGCTCACACGCGCAAGCGCAAGCACACGTACACTCGCAGTCACACGCACGTGCATACGCACACGCACACACATACGCACACACACGCACTTGATAGGGATAGGTAAAAACAAGATATACCTATTGTTTTTAATCTTCTATATTATATCCCACCATAAACGTGAGAAGGAAGATCAGAGGAGTCACTGAGAAGATTGGCTACATCTTGAAGCGCGCTTCCATCAAAACATACTTCAAGCCGCTGAAGAATATTGGTCAGTTTTTATTGTCTATCAAGTGCAACGTCCCTCTGCAAGATGCAGGAGTGTACAAGCTTGATTGTGAATGTGGTCTCTCCTACATAGGACAAACTAAAAGATCGATTTCCGATGTGTCTATATTTATGGAAAATTGTCCTGGAATCGGAAATGCGTTATAAAATGTTCATTATTAAAGTTGATATAGTCTCGATAAAATAAGGCTTAATTTCACAGTGTAGATTAATATTGGTCATATTGAATATTGATTAGTCCCACATGCGACTGTTTTTTTACGTTCGAGTAGACTTCAAAATTTCATAAATGTAGTTCTAATCACGGAGAACGTGTGAGAAGAACTAAGTTCATGAACAGGAGTAGAAATCCGCATAAGATGATGGGCAGCAGCGTCTTCCTGATCATACCTCAAAATATTAAAATTGTGCAATTGGCAACTCGCATGCCAACTAACTAAAGGCCTTCTCTCTTAATCAAGGTCTAATGTACACGGTTTTGTTAGTAATGTCAAGTATATAGTAATGCCAAGCGTGGCTACTATGGCAGATATCCAACTTTATTAACTTTATTAACTATTGGGAATCCAATTGATGAACGGGAGTAGATATAATGTATTATCCATGTAGAGGTGGCGAAAAAGAAACCACCACCACATTTCATAGGGTCCGTGGGTGTCTTAAGAGGCGACAGTGGGAAACCGAAACAGGAGATGGGCAGCATCTTCTTGAAAACAGCGCAAAGTAGTAAAGAGCTGCGGTTGCCAACCCGCTTGCCAAGCGTGAATACTATTGAAAATACTCGAGCTATTTGTATACAATGGGGAAGTCTATGATCAGCAGAGGAAAGCCCTATTAAAAGTAAAAAAGTAGGAGCCGAAATACATCCCACTACTGAGTACAGGCCACAGCGAGTTTTAGGTCAAAAAAGAGTTGATTAAGTAGAATCCAACGCTGGATGACCGACTTCACGTACCTATACCTAAAAATGATTTCCGAAATATTCTTTAACATCTCAGATATGCAGATTTCCTGCGATGTTTTTCTTCGCCACCGAGAACGTGATAAATCGAAACTTCAAATTGCAGTAAGATTATGAGTCGAGTCGGCGCGGATCTAATTTGAGTTGCTTAGTAGGCATGTCAATTCACTCTTAAAACAATCGATATCGAACATACTAGAATCGATTATCGATTAAATCGAGGATTAAAAGATCGATTTTCGATTAATCACGACATTTTCAAACCAATTCAATTCACAAAACAATTTCAAACAAGAAGTTCAACTTTCATAATTACATTTACCTTAAGGTTTATTTATA
>DWHP01004351.1:0-12639 GCA_018247895.1 Parnassius honrathi
CTTTGTGGCGTACCCTGGGGGAGGCCTATGTTCAGCAGTGGACTTGTGAAGGGCTGTAATGATGATGATGATGATGAAGGAGTATTGATGTCAACTTCGATGCAAATCACCCCCAAAATAACTTTCTGGAATTCTGAATTTAATAAATTTCTTTGGTTAAATTTTTTTGATAATATTACAAAAAAACAACAATTTTTTTCTTTTGGCTTATAACTTTCTTATTAAAACTATTTGTCTTTATGGACTGTTTTTGACATTTGACTTTTAATTTCTTTATCATTTCAAATGAGTACCTGAAATCAAATAAAATAAGATATAAGTATAAAGTAGTACAGAAGACAAGCGGAAGATATCTCCCGCCCAGTCTCAATTCAGTCCATGAAATGTTATAATTGAGATCAAATTCGCAAATAATAATAATAATAGAAACTGAAGCTAGCCATACCGATAAATCTGGCGTAGCGGAGGTACTAGCGGCTAAATCTGGCACAACGGAGGTGCTAGTGGCTAAATCTGGCGCAGCAGAGGTGCTAGCAGCCGAATCCGGTGCAGTGGATATGCAAATGACTAAATCTAGCGAAGCAGATGTCCTAGAGGCTAAATCTATGCCACTCCTTAGGCACATAAAAAGGTTCGACCTGAAAACCTGACTGGACCACTCTTTATTATTAACATAAATATTAATAAAAATAGAAAAGTAAATACTAAAAAAATTTATGACTTCAAAAATAGTAGGGTGATCCTGCTGTTTTAATTAAGAAAAAAACTACCATATATGGAGCACCACATCCAGATATTGATTGTGAGTTTGTTTGATTTTGATCATTTTCAAATAGAATTCCAGACATAATATTTGATTGAATCGAGGGCTGTAAACAAACAATGGCGACGCTGTCGACGCGCCGCAAGCGAAACACACCGAAGCCTAAATCGCGCTATCAAAATTCCGAACCATTAACAGTATATATAGAACAGATAGTTGTGCCGCTCCCCGGCAGAACACCTTGCCCGATGGGACCTTTTCCTTCCACGGGCACAATTAGTATTTTTATATTTCTTCATTTTATTAATATGCTTTTATTAATCTTAAGACTACACCCAAACACATTCTTTATATCTCTATTTGTGTCCGTTATACAAGGTGGAACAAAACAATTGACACTCTTTTAAACCACATATTTATTTCATAATTCTGGACTCTCCTGCGTTAAAATTTACTATCAGTTATTTAAAGAAATCTGCTCTTTCCTACAAAAGTGATCAAAAATCAAAAGATATCGATCTTTTAGAGTTAGTAATAATTTACAGTTTTATCTAGATTAGTTTACAATAGAAGGTGTACAGCACTTGCTCGCGGAATGTTCCAAAAACCATCACGAAAGGAAACTACTATTCGGCAAATCTGACATTAAAATATCTAACATAGGTGAATATCAAAGCATTCTGTCTGAACCATTGTCAAATGCTGCTCAAGTGGTATATAATTTAGTTAGTATTTTGTGTAAGTAATTTTATAAATTATAGTGAGTTATTTAATTCCAAGGTACAATGGGATTGACATGTTAAAAATAACGTAAGTTCATAAATAAAAAAGAATAAAAAAATGTGGTTTAATATCAGAATCACTCAAAATTTGCATTTCTCGCCACGTTGATCCAGTCATCCCTCGTAAAAAATTTGTATTTTCTACAAATTCTCCTCCAGCTTCCAGCGGATCCCAAATGGAAAATTATGAGACGCTCACCTTTTCTCAAGGGCACGTGTCATCTGTACGTGTCTAGAGTACAAAGTTTTTGATGTTCCTTATCCCAACTAGTTATATGTTTAATTTCCCTTAAAACCGTTATTCATTACATTCATGTCTCTAAATAATTATTTTGTGTTCGTCAATTTTTTGTATCGGAAGCCAATTTCTTTTCAAATGGTTCTTACTGACTATACTACAATTGAAAAATGGGCAATGTTAGTGACTATACTACAATTGAACAATTTGAATTTGATCCACTGGAGGAGGATTTGTAGAAAATACAACTGCTACACAAGCGATCGCTGAGCCAAAGTCATAAAGAAAACAGGGAAAATTGTTATTGACGACTATGAAAGAGTCATTCATTTTGAATGTTACTGTTATGTTATCATTACATACAATTACCGTTACTGATACAGCCCATTAAAGTTCACCGCCGAACATAAGCTTCCTCCATAGATTGCCTCATAGGGGGTAAATTTGTCCTAGTTACAACGCTTGACAAGCGAATTGGCAACCGCAGTTTTTATTTTAAGTCGTTATTATTGAATTTATTGTAGAAACTAAAACTGTAATAATTAATGTAAACAAGGATGATGGCGACAACAGCTCAACTGGTTGTAGTGATAAATAAATTTGTTATAAATCTAGTGTCTCCTTAATTTATATAACTTTATCTCTAGAATATAATAGTATGAAAACTCTGATAAAATTTGTATTTTCTCTGTTTCTAATTTATCGTGGTATTAATCTAGGTAAATCTTTAAATGATTACCGACTCTATGGATTCGATATCGATATATTTAAAGAATCGAATATTGTAAGTACCGATTTTTCAGTTGGAATTCCTAGATCAAAAAATGTCACCGCTGCGAAAACGTATATCTTAGATTCGGTTGAGTATAGTAATAAATATTTATACATGTTGTAATAAAACGTGCATAACTTCGTAATTATTTGGATTTACGTTAAAGGTTATTTTAAATCGTTTTAGTAGGCTTGAAAAAAGTTATTTATTATTAGTTAGTTATTAGAAACGTTAAAAGGTATTCCTTAGATTTAGTTGAGTATATTAAGAAGTGCTAGCCGGTGCTAGCGCAAAGGGTAGGTGCGTATTTAAGCGACCAGGTTCTTATACCAGGTATTTACTTGCAAGTACGCAGACTAAGTGCCGACCAAAATACTTGCAAGACTTCAATTTTTCAATTCAATTGAATATTCTCGCTCTGACATCACTCAACGCGATTCTGCTCCTGATTTGTATTCTGTTACCGATCAATGTTCTATAAAGGTATATTTACTTTAAAGCATTGGAAGTATTTTTTTGTAAACTCGATTCTGCTTCTTATTTATATTAACTTACGGATCAAGGCTCTACGAGATTATTTTTCTTCCAACAAGGCTTGAAAGTCGGAACATTTTATGGCTTGGAAGTTTTTTATGTCAACGAGATAGTGCTCTTTATTTGTATATAGTTACAGATCAATGTTCTATGCAAGTATTTTTCATACAACAAGGATTGGAAGTTTACAAATTTAGCATATGCGAATGCACACCTTATTAAAGGATTATACGGATCAATTTTCGATGCAGAAAAAATACTTGAAAGTATCTCGAACCCTGGTTTTTGACGTTGGTATTTGAATGTGGACGTAGTTGAAAGCCCAGGTAATCGATTTTACAAGTACGACACATTTCTACTGGCGACGATAATGACACTTTTTTAATTAAGATTTTGAGCTCAGATGTTTATCCTTTAAGCCGTGTCTTCATTTCATTCGGGATCTTCGGTTTTATAGGTTAGTTCACACATTCACATTGAGAAGTTTTTGGAAGATTTTTACGACACCTCAACGCAGCGGACAGTCGATGACGACAGTTCCTCAAGTTCATAAGGCACCTAAGCGATCAAAATATCTTAAGGTTTATATCAACATCGAAGCACTTATTTCACCGTTTTCATTAATAATTCACGTGCACAGACTTTCGCTTTTTTTTTTCATAATATACTTCAAACCATTATTGAAACGATAAAACAGAACCAACAATTCTTCAAGGGTTAAGTTCCGTCCAAAACTCATCATTACACATTATTCCTCATTTCCCTCAGAGTAATTAGAAGACCTGGTACGACATGCAGTAAGTCGATGGATGCAGGTAGCTCAAAACCGTGCTTTGTGGCATTCCTTGGTGGAGGCCAATGTTCAGCGGAATACTTGTGAAGGAGCTGCAATGATGATGATAATGAATTATTAGCATAGAGAAAATCTTTAAAAAAAACAAATTTCTTGTTGTTGAACTCTTTACACACATGATAACATTTTACGTGGTACAAAATATAATAGCTAGATTGTTCTAAGCTTCTTTCTTTCACAAGTTTGTTACCATTTTATCATTCCATAGACACCGCAATTGATGTGCCATTAGCGAACTAAAAAGTTTGCCGATAAATTCATTTAGTTTATGACTTAGTAAAATTAAGGAATTTGATTAATCCGGTTCGTATAATACATAAATAAATCAATTAACGTTAATTGAATCTGAGAAATAGAATAATGATGAACTCTTTCTTCTAAAACCGGCCCCATAGAATGTGGACCTGGTCGAACCCCGATCGTTTGACAAAATATTAGATTGACTTCATTATGATGACCAGACGATAACTGTTCAGTAATGTCTCAGTGATTACGAGGTTGAAAACTGGCAGCGTTCACAGAAAGGTGAGAGGCACACTAAGCCTATACATGAAGTTGGAGAGGTTTTGTCTAATGAAGTCAACGCTCCGTACCCCTCGTGCTCTAATCCAAAGCCCCAAAAACTTTCAGCTCGAGTCACAAATTCGTTTTCAGTGCCTAGAAGAATGTAATACAGTGGACGATATGCATGGCAAGATCGTGGAAACTGTCCATGCTTTTGTAGCTCAATTCTGTAAGATCCGGCGCAGAAGTACACAAAAACTCTATGATCACCATCTTAATCGCATGGCTATTGGACGGGAGATGAAGCAGCAGTCTTCAGTATATTTGATAGCGTACAGGCAACTGAACAGACATATCTCCAAATGCAAGCAGTGGGACTTACTCAACTTCAATACAGCTCGTATTAAAGAACCGATCGAGTGGAACCAGGGTTTCGAAGTCTTCGCCAGAGATCTGTCTGCCAGAAAGAGCCAACTATCGAAGCTGAAGATCAAATGTGGTAGCTTCGTTTCCGGAACATCTGAGATTTTTAGAAAGATTGAGAGGTTCTATGGGCTATAAGCTGTAGCTGTACACATTACCGTTCGATCCACATGCAAGTGTGAGTAACAATCCTAGAGCAAGTCTTATCCAATACTATTCCTGCGATATACCGGAAGTCAGTCTGAGTATGATTGGAATTACTCTCCAGCTACTTAAAAAGGGAAGTCCCCGGGTGAAAATGGAGTCACAGCGGAACTTCTGAAAGCAGGTGGAAAACTGGTACTTGAAATGCTTCAAAAGTTCTTTAATTCCATCCTCTTAGATAGCACTACTCCGGAAGCTTGGAGCAAAAATGTGGAGGTCTATTTCTTCAAGAAAGAAGACAATGCTCTTTTAAAGAACTACAGACCGATTTCCCATCTAAGCCGCTTCTACGTGCTGTTTTCAAGAGTCATTACGAATTGTCCCGCACGCGAACTCGACGACTTCCAGCCTCCCAAACCAGCCTATTTCCAAAAAGGCTTTAGCACCATAGACCACGTACATACCCGTCGGTAAATTATACAGAAGGCCGAAGAACACAATCTGCTACTCTGTCTTGCATATGTGGACTAAGAGAATGCCCTTAATTCCGTCAAAATTTGGCAATTCTGCAGCGGTGCCAAGTTGACTGTCGGTATATCGAAGTGCTGAAGTGTCAGTACGAAACCTATCCAAATACAGAGAAGTGTTAGACAAGTGAGGTGAAATCCCCGAAACTCTCCACCGCTGCATAGAAAACGTCAAGATATTGGTCTGTAAAGGATACGGTATTAACGTCAATGGCGAGCAACTCACACACCTTCGATTTGCCGTCGATATATTCCTTATGGCAGAATCGCTGAAGGTCTGTGCTTAATGACATCAATAGTGTCTTCCAACTGATAGACCTTAGGAAGTATATGGACAAAAGAAAAGTCATGTGTAGCGTCCACGTAACAACTATGCCGGTAGATGTTGAGAGCACTAAGCTCAGAGTTGTTGACGAGTATGTTTATCTGGGGCAAATAATCCCACTAGGTAAGGCCAACTTCGACCAAGAGGCCAATAGACGGATTAAACTCGGTTGGGCAGCGTTCGGGAGATTAAGACAGATCTTCTCGTCAGACGTACTTCAAAACTAGATTGTACAACCAGTGCGTATTGCCATTGATCACCTATGGATCTGAGAATGAATCTTCCACTGCTGGCCGTATGAGGAACCTCAGTCACTCAGCGAGCTATGAAGAGGGCTATGATCGTGGTTTCTCCGCGTGATAGATTTAAAAACTAGGATATCCGCAGTTGAACTAAAGAAGCTGAAACGGCTTAAAAGATTGATAAGCGGAAGTGGCAATTGGCCAGCCATATAGCTCGAAGAAGCGACAACCGATGAGGAAAAAAATTTTTTGAGTGTCAGCCTCACACGGGTAGGCGAAGTGTACACACCTACACTTCGCCTACAGGCCACACGCACTAGATGGAGTAATGACCTGGTAAGACATGCACGAAGTCGATGGATGCAGGAAACTCAGGACCGTGCTTTGTGGCATTCCTTGGGTGAGGTCTACCTTCAGCATTAGTCTTGTAGAGGATTATTAAATTTTGTAAAGCATATAAACAGCATATTTGACGTTTTCAACTCCAGAAATTTACTCAGCTACGGATTGGAGTGTGTGAATAAAATAAAAATTTTGAATACAACAAGCATGCTTTGATAGAGAGTCGAAGAAAACTTGGTTTCATCGGATTTTCGGTAGTCGATTTTGTAGTCAGGAAAATTAAAATTTCTTCCGATCTATAAAATCTCTAAAAGAAACTTTTTTTAGTGCAGTACCACCTAGAGGAGGATTTAACAACAATCCTACGGCCAGACAATTCACAGTAGCGTACGCACAATTAATCTGCCACGTGGAAGTGCAAATTAGCGATATAGCCAATTTTTTTTTTTGCCTTGGGAGAATATTATTGTGCTCAACATACAAATATCTTGTACTATAGATAGTACTACAATTGGCAATGGCGCAATGACGCCGCTAAATGAAGATGGGCCATTGGCCCAGGCCAAATCGATGATGAAGATTCTGATTTCGTATCATCTATGTCATGGATACCTGAAGGCATGGAAACCGCAGTTAAGTCCATTATTCAGTACATATACGATTACGTGACGAAAACACGCACTTTATGGTGAAGTTCCGGAAGATTCACTTATAAACATGAAGGACCAACGTGGCCTCATTTGTCCCTCTCAAGACGTTTATGAAATTGGTTTTGAATCCAAACGAGTTTTCGTAAATGAAAATACGTTTTGTATATTAGGAAACGAACACCTTGTGTTCTGCAAAAAAAATTTTAACATACTTGACATACATAGAATGTATGATTCGCCAGTAATATCAAACCATAAACACTTAGTTATTAAATTAATAATCAAAACGTAATCGATTATTAGATTGGAGTACGAAACGAAATTGCAAAATAAAAATCATAATCGTTTTGTTTGTAGTTTTACTTTATGCCCTCAAAGAATAATATATTCATTTTATAACACGGATACGGCGCTCTGCATCGATAATTGAAATTGATGCATGGTGCAGTACTATTAGTACGCACACATGAACATTTATCTGAAACATTTCGTTTCATAATCCCTAATCACTCTATCGCCAATCCAATGTATACTGTATCTATGCTTCTAAATATTAGTATACTCTTTAGTGGGGGTCTACAAAACTTGGAAAATGAGGTCCCATTAGCTTGCTACATATTTATTCATTTATAGCTATGGCTTAGTACATAGATAGTCATTAATACACATAGTAATTTTTTACTTCAGGGTTAAGTACGTGCGAGACGATTCGTAATGTTACGAATCGTCTCGCACGCAGGCTTGACGACTTCCAGCCTCCCAAACAAGCCTGTTTCCGAAAAGGCTTTAGCATTATGAACCACATACACTATATACCAGAGAGCTTAGTCGCCGCTTGACTTGACAAATTAAACGTCATATGTTGTAGAGATGTGTCGTACTTGGAAAATCGAGTACCAGTGCTTCCAAGTACGTCCATCTTCAGACACCAGCGCCAAAACCAGGGTTCGAGATACTTTCAAGTATTCGCATCGAAAATTGACCCGTACAAACATATAAATAAGGAATGCAATCGCATATGTTAAAATAATAAACATTCAAACCTCGTTGGAAGAAAAGTACTTGGATAGAACATTGATCTGTAACCATATACAAATAAAGAGCACAATTGCGTTTACATGAAAAAAATTTCCAAGCCCCAAAAAGTTCCAATTTTCAAGAGTTGTCGAAAGAAAAATACTTGCATAGAACATTGGTCCGTAACTTAATATAAATAAGAAGCAGAATCGCGTTAATAAAAATAATACAATCCCTTAAAGTAAATTACAAACCTTGATAGAACATTGATTCGCAACAAAATTTAAATAAGGAGAAGAATCACGTCGAGTGCTGACAGAGCGAGAATATTCAAATATGTACTTTGAAGTCTTGCGAGTATTTTGGGTCGGCACTTGGTCGGCGTACTTGCAAGTAAATAAGCACCTTCGCTAACATGTTGTATAAAGACTATAAGAAATTTGTTCGTATTTTAGGAATATCTTGGCTAGTAATTTCTCTGAGAGTACGTCGGTGGCCGTTATAACTATATGTTTGTGAAAGAATATTTGAAATTTTTGCTGAATTTGTTACTATGATACTGCCATCAATAAAAAGAAGAAAAACATAAAGGAGACGGTCCAAATTTGTATGAAGGGCAGGCCTGGTTTTGTACTAGTAAGGAAATAAATTAAAATATTATATTAAACCACGTTTGGTCATTCAAATCCCCGAATGTACCTTTATTTCAGTGGTACTGATATTTTAATCTTACCAAAAACTGTAACACTAATGGAGAATTGATGTCGTTTTGACGTTAGCTGTCAACTGTCATGAGATTATTGACGCCTAGTAATTCAAAATGAGAATCTACAGATGTCCGATATCAATGAAATAACAATCTCACGTAAATCAAGAAGTCAATAAAACAAAAAACGAGTCAAACAAGAAATGACAGATCCAAAGTCCAAATAAAAAAAAACAAATCGTCAAGGAAATCCAAAAGAAACACAATAAACGCATTCACGAGTTCACAACTGCACGAACAAGCTCGAAATAAAAAAAATTACCTACATAACTTCATGACTCAAGTCACTTTTTAGACATGACATGCAATTTTATGACTGGAAGGGCGCCATCTTGTAAATGCCAAAAATTAGCAAGTTATTTAGTTTGATTTATTATCTTATTTTATTCTTAATAAAGTCCCTGAATTTTTCACTTTTTTACGGTATAGTGTACATAGACTGGGCCAGAAATGGACCGTCTTCTTTAGAGATATTATAAATGTAAAATACGAATCAAACTATGCCATGATTTCATAAATTAGTACTTACACGATTGTTTGATCATATAATATTATAGCTGTTTGGGAAAATTTGTAGATTCCTCAATTTTTTTACCTATCGAATATACAAAATAAAAAACATTTTGATACTTGGCAAATTTTTGGTATATGTTTCCGAACGAATAAATAGCTTTTGACATTTATTAATTGGTGGTATTTCGGTATTTCATATGGATGTACATTTAAAATAAATATCGATGTTGTTTCGATGTAATATATCGCTTGATGACATCGATGTTACAAGGAAATACTAAATATACCTATATTAACAACTTATCGAGTGTTTTAAATATAATCATGGTTGTAACACGCAACTGAGAAAGAAGGATGGGTTAGGTAGAAAATCTTCGATAATACTGATAACATCTGATTAATAGCTGTATTAAATTAAAAAAAAGCTTATTAGGAATAACAACATATTTCATATTTCGTTTTCTCTTTAATAGATTTCAGTTTCGCTATACTGAAAATTAATTAAGAAGTAACTATTTTTTTACGTTTATTTATCTGGGTGGTGATTAATTGAAACTTTTAATTTTATTAACGATTGAGTGTTACTAACTACTAATTTCTTTGACTTATTTATAAACTAATAGTATAAGAAATTATATATGATCCCATGAAACTTAAAAGTAAAATTGAAAAGGACAAAGATTAAGAGTAACTTCATTATAAAATAAAAATCTTTCTGTCAGCGAGCGTTGCCATCCAAGTCCTAGAGAAAAACTTCATACGAGCTTAAAGAGCTATAGAAAACTACAATTCAGGTATCTAAGTAAACAAAAGAAATACCAAGGTGAAATAACAAAGAAATAATTCGATACATCGAATCTCCTACAGCGCTAAAAATACATCGTTTGGATTCGATGCGTTGAGAGTTTTTCTAATACATCGATGTATATCGACCATCGGACCATCTCTAGTTCTTCTTCTTCAGTTCCGTCTGGTTCCGTCGTGTTGTGAATATGTGGAATAAATTATTATTTGTCAGTTACTGAGGATAAGCGGAGTTTATTATGAATACAGTTTTCAGTACGGTGTTATAAATTTAAAGTTGTTTTATTTAATTTGTATTTGGATGCTGTGCCTTTTAATAAACGTTCGATAATAGATTTCATATATAAATTTGTGCACGGGAAGGACGATGACGGTTTTTATCTGCAACTGTGTTATTATTTCCATTTAAATTGCGTATAATATTCGCGATGTCTACCACAACAAAATCTGCAAACGTGAGTTTGAAGCCTATTGAAGTACCAAAGGTTTTGCAAGAAGGAGAAAAATTTATTAAGTGGGATGAGGCGAGTATCTCTTTTATTTTGTAACTTTGAAAAGTTTGAAGAGTGCTTAATAAATTCACTCTTCGGATGTCTATACATATTTTAGATTTATATATTTTAGTGTTGAGTAACTTTACCAAATTCAAGTTTAATTTTATCGAAAATTTTGGTAAAATGTGTGTTTTACCTTAGGATTCTGGCGCTGGTCTTCCTGTTACGCTACGTGTTGATCCCAAGGGCTTCTTTTTGTTTTGGACTGACCAGAACATGGAGGTAGAGATGCTGGACATAGCTACCATCAGAGATGTACGAACAGGAATCCATGCAAAAGTACCTAAGGTGAGTTCTTGAAAATTAAATAGACTTAGGTGTGTAATTAGATTTTGGGTTTAACTGATTAATAAATGAATATTAACTGTATATTATGGTGATGTGTTAAGTCTCTTCTTTACCTAATATAAAAGATTTAAAGTATTTTTTGTGTTATAAGAGGTTTTAGTAGATCAGATAAGACTAACATTACAACAACATTATTACAACATTTGTGTATGCATGATCTTATTTTAAACCGAATTCAAAAAAAGGAGGAGTATTCACATCAACTAGATTTTAAAAATGCTACTTCAGAACTTTTTTATAGTCAAGCAATATGATGATTATTTTTTTATTTGAAAGCTGATGCTTCTATTGTGGTCCCATTTAAATTTGATCAAGATCTGACCAGTAGTTTTTGAGTTACATTGATGATGTTCTCATTTTATTTATATTGAAGTCATTTCTACAAATTTTTCAATTTTACCACTTGTAATAGTAAGTGTGTTGTGGTAAACTTGTGATAGACATTATCTCTCATCTCAAGAATCATCTACACCTTAATTAAGGTAAAATTTATTTGCTGTATTTATATTGTAGTCTAATCAGTTTCTAAGTTAAGACATTGTGAACAAAGCAATACCCATAACCACTGTATTGATCAGCCTGCAACAGTCCGCTGCTGAACATTATGTTCTTCTGCCATAATCATTCCTCTGTCATGTGGTTGTGATATAGGAGAATCTGTTTATGGTTAATTAAGTTAATGGCTGGTGTAGGATTTCAAGTACTTTTTTTATGTGGTAGAGGCTTTGTGCATCTATATTAGTAGCATAGTTGTAGTATGTATGGGTAGGCTCGACCAGGAAAGGACCACACTTATAGAATATCAGCATAAAATTGCAGCTTAACGCTGCTGTTTTTCGTATGATGAGTCTTGAGAACCAGAAACCCTTTATACTAAAAACGAGGCATTACATCTTAGACCTTCATGGGTGAAAATGCATCTGCTGTTTGATTTGTAATCGAAGATTAATGTAGATGTGTATGGGTTACAGCACCCATTTATCATCAGGTGGTCTGTGTACTCGTTTGTCAGGTTTTTTTTGATTTGATCTTATAAAAAAAACTTTGATATAAAATATCCAGAGCAGCTACAACATCAACGGTGTGAGATGTCTGGCACTGCAGTTACCGATCTTGTAAAAGGTGTGTTAATACACTTTGTTAATACATATTGTTAATACTGATAGTACTATCATTCTGTTATCTGTTGATATTGATCTGACTGAAGTTCACCTTCTAACAATAATGAAAATCAACAAATTGTTACTGAAAAGCTGTATGCTTTATTTCATTTTACACAATATTCACCAGAGTATGATATTCTAATTACATAGGCTGCACTAAAAGTATCGAGAACGGAATATTTCCACTGTTCCTATCATATTAAAATCTTTTTAATTGAAAACTCCTTGGTTTTAAAAATTGAATACCATTTATTCATTTAAAAAAAGATTCTCGATCTTGTCACAAGCTTTTGTCAATCTTGTTTAGTCGTTGAGAAAATGGAATTGACTCGAGAAAATTCAAGAGCGATGATTTATTATGACTTTCGAAGTGGT
>DWHP01004352.1:0-12639 GCA_018247895.1 Parnassius honrathi
TGTTCGATACTAGATGGCGCTAGGGGCATCGACTTAGGCGCGCAACAATATGAAGTGACGACCTGGTGAGAGATACAGGAATTCGTCTTCCTATGTAGCATTCCTTGGAGGTTGATGTTCACCATTGGACTTGCGATGATTATGGTACCATTTAGTTTGCTCGCGCATTATGAAAAATAAATATGATGAACTCACTCTTTTAAATCTTGAGCTTAATATTTACAAACTTAATTTCAAATTGTCGGCTTGTAGTATAGTATATTCCTAAAATTATGTCGGTGTTAAACTTTATTCCATATACAACTATTAATGGCGTTTGAGACTCTAAACGCAGTTAAAGCGGCGCGTTTCATGCGATAAAATAGTTATCTGCCTCACTGGGAGTTGGGTGTTGACACGAAGTTGGGTCTCAGCCTGTAGTCTAGGTTAGCAATTCAATTAGGTCCATGGAAGCCTTATTAGTGCTGTCTGCTTGAGCTATGTGTGGATTAAAGTAACAACTGATAGCGGAATATAGCTCTTATTACGATGACGTAAAGATCATATTTGACAGTAAATTTATTACATTATTAACTAATACAAGTTGAAGGTGAAACTTCAACACGGTTTTGCAAATAAATTGAGAACACGATATTATAGTAGGGACTTTAAATTGAAAAAGTTACTGTTTTACCTGTTAAGGAGTAGCGCCCGGACTTACGATATGAGCCATATCTAATGTTTTCCTTCACCGTCAAGCATGTAGTAAAATGTACGAGCCTCTGAAAGATGACTACATATTTGTCCCACCTGCTATGGAAACTATCGGTCTGTGGGGTCTACGTAGGGTGCAGTTCCTATAAGCACTGTTTCCGCGACTTGTCGTCGCTGCTGGTGATAAGAAGACTGGTTTCTTTCTCGCTTATCGGTTAAATATTGCCATTCAGCGAGGAAACCCGGTCAGCGTTCTTGGCACTCAATGATAATTGACTGAACTTATAAACTAAAAACTTAAATTATAATATATGATAATTTTAGTTTAAAGTTTTAGTTTTTTCCCATATCGTTAACTTAATATTGTATATGTTTGAATATAGCAGTTGAGTTATATATTTGACTATAATAAGTAAGTAAGGATATGTTGAAGCGATGGCGTAACTTTCCTGACTTTCAAACAGTGCTTTTTAAAGTTTTTATAAAAGCCAATTATGAAATAATTTGACTTTGACTAAGAGGCTTAATAATATATAATAGATTATTATATTTTATTTTATTATAATATCGTAAATTTACATAACATTGAAATATATACAATATTAAACAAAATATAATAATAAAACTGAAACTAAAATTTTTAATTATAATACGGTCCTGCTCCCCGTGGTGTGCCAAGAACGCTGACTGCATTTCCTCGCTGCATGGCTCTTGACATGACTTAGGCTTTGAGCGAGGCCCATTTGGCCCATTGACATTTACATTTATCCTCCATTAAGAAACAAAATGCAAATCAAATAATATTAATCAATACTTTGACGTTTAAAAACAAGAATAAAACGACTGTCCTTTAGGGTAACTTTATATAAAAGGTCTAATATTCCATTGAAAACAATCAGCAGTTGAGGCCAATGGTTCTGAAACAGATTTTTTAATTATCTACCAAAGAAATTGAATTGTTTTAAATTATATTTAAACGAGAAACTGAGGGACATAAAGAACCAGTAGTAATAAGGCGCTAGTCGCCCAGGTACTACACAGTACTGAAACGTTAAACATTATTTGCGTTTTGTAAACCTCCCCACACCGTAATATAAAATGCTAATATTAAACCGAATCTACCGTTTTTGAAACGCACTTTCTTACTTTCTTATTTGTCCTGACTCTTAAATTTTACAAGAGTCTCTTTTTGACATCCCACCTTTGCCTCGCAAAGTAAGTACGTAAGTAAATCATTATTATTTAAATACGTTCATGAATATTCAGGCGTCGCTCGAACGGCAGGTTATTTAAAAATAGGGATGTCGCTGTATCAGATATCGGATATCCGCAATCACGTCGCTTCGGATGTAAAATTTTAAAATACGTTTATTCCGGTATTGGAAGTCTATTTTAATAAAGTTTTGCCTTTATTTCGAGATACAGCTGTGTATGTTTTAATTTTCACGATTCATGATGTAAATAAATTTTATGAATATGTTTTAAAGTATATTATGAGGAATTATTAATTGTGACGTATCTTGTGCTCTTAGTAATTAACTTCAATTTATATGCATACATTATCTGTGTAATAAACTAAATATAATCTGTAATTGTACAACCCGTAGATTATCACTGATACCGTTACAGTCCACTAAAGTCTATTGCTATACATAGGCATATCCCATAGATTGCCTCATAGGGAGATATCTGCCATAGTTCCTGCGCTTGGCAAGCAGGTTGGCAAGCAGGTTGGCAAGCGGAGTTTTTTATTTGTAAGACGCTGCTACCCATTCTCCTGCTTTGTCCCTCTGCAGCCTCTTCCGACATCTACGGGATGGTATGGTCGGTACATACACCGCCACTACACGACGGTATCATAGATAATTAATTGTATATAATCTATACTTCCGCTTCAATACAAATATAAATACTTGTATTTTTGAATAAAACTATTTATATGGATTTTATCGTGTTTAATTAACTTATTTTTAATTCCCGACATTTCGGGTGCTTTACAGCACCCATAGTCACGGGGTGACCGAAATATTCGACGTCGCAATGTCACTAGATATGATAATCTACGCAGAACGAGATTACAGTATCTAGTACAAGTCTTGTATTATAGGATCCCAAACAGATGGCAGCACCCATCCATCTTCTCTATTGAAATTAGGATGTTTTTTTAATTTCAATAGCCTCGCGTCTCATTCTTTGTAGGGATAGGTGTTCTTTTGCGAGGATTTGTGGTTTATCGAATCTGTTAATGGCAGCGACGATCTTGAACACGTTCACGGGCTGCAGACTTCCCGGAGCGTCGATGCTTTACGTCAGCTATATGTTCTTTCACGCGGGTTCTTATGGATCTCTTTATTTGTCCTTTGTAAGAGAGATCACATTCACAATCTAGCTTGTACACAGCTGCGTCTTGTAGAGGAATACTTGATAGATGGTAAAAATTGAATGATCTTCTTCGGCGGCTTGTAAATCATTACTCGTATGTTTGTTACAACCAGTTCAAATATCTTAATGTTTGTTACTAAGCTAACGTTTTATTATTTTATCTTTATGCCAATATTTTTATACGTATAATATGAAAGTAAAAAAGTAAAGTTACAACCTATATACGTCCCACTGCTGGGCACAGGGCTCCCCTCATTTCTGAGCGGGTTTTAGGGCAAAGAAGTGTCCGCCGCGTTGCTATTTTACGCTGGTATTCTGTGAGAGCTGCTGAAACTATAATATAGCTGCAGCGTGGCTCTATCATTTTGGTTTGGTTATTAAACAAAACTCAAGATCCAGAGAATTGGTAAATCGGCATTTTCTCTTGTCCCTCATGGGTTACCTCTGCGTTTTGATTCCAAATCGAGATGTAGTTGTGCACATATCATTAAATGAACCATGTCTTTTTATGTCAACCTTACATCTATAACAAGCAACAATTTAAAATATCATAATATCCTTTGTAACTAATATGAATCTCACGACACGCCACTTGTTAAAATTCACCAAACCGGATACAGATTGTCGTGCCAAAGAAATAGACCCATATACACTCAAAAAACATTACATAATCACTCCCCCCCCCCCTCAAAATACCCGAAAAATACAATACCCGAAACAAATAGATGTCCAACACCCAATCCTATCTTTTTAATTAAAGAAAGGGATGCAATAATATTATTTGAAGCCGAGGGAGCGCGACCTCGGTAAAAATTTATTGAAAAGAATCGAGATGGAGAATTATCACGCTGTCACCACCATATCCAGGCAACGTCTGATCAATTAAAAATTAAATTGCGCCCGATACGAGTGTCTTTTTCTTAATAGGAAAAGTTATTGAGATGGTTGACATTAAATTGAGTTGCCAGTTACAACGAACTTTACGTGATAGAGCCACGCTGCAGCATTTTATGGTAGTAGTACGAATGAGTCGGCTCGATCGAGAAGTTATCATGCTCTCACAGGATATCAGCGTGAATAGCAGCTTGATGCTGCTGTGTTCCATTGGTGAACGTAGGGAGCCAGAGACCCTTTCACTGGATACGAGGCATTCCATCTTAGTATTCGTGGGTGGCAACGCATTTTTATTTTAATTCTTATTCGAGGATAAATGTGGATGTCTGTGGTCCATAGCATCCGCTTACCATCACGTCAACATTAAAAAATAATCTATTTTCATAATATAAAAAAGAAACATAAACAAGCACGCCTGTCACCCTGAGGGGTAGGCAGAGACTACGGACTACTATTTGACACGATCATGACATACCTCTCTCGCCTTTTGTTTCATATACGTACGCATACCTGCTTGTCTATTAAGAGTACTTTTATTTTAGCCCATCTTCAATATATCACAAATTTCATCGATAAACTTTCTTTTAGGGCGTCCCTTGCCAATTTTTGCTTTCACTTATTCAACATTTTCGTTAATCAAAATGTAGATGTGTTTGAGACACCTTTTACTGGAAACAAGGCATTCCATTTTTCCCTCAGAGGTGACACGAATCTGTGTTTTTGTTTTTAGTCGAGGAGAAATATAGATGTCTATGAGCGACAGCATCCACTTACCATCAGCTGGACTAAATGCTCGTATGCCCTCCTTATTTATAAAAAAACTCTTGGAATGCATTTAATCGAGCCCGTCGCTACTCGATTACAGACACTTTCCCCTCCGGAAATTTCCCGACGCCCTTGTAGTTGGACATGCTTGCGAAAGTCTGTGGTTAATCTTTGATTGTAAGGCTTAGTGTAAAATGTAATAGTTACATAGAAGCTTATGATAGGCTTTTCCTACATATGATCTATATATGTAGCATTACTTAGATTTGAGATAATCAAAGGCCATTTTTCTATAAAATTTGCGTTTTAAAAGATCTGCAATTTTTTATATAAATATAGCCTAGATTCTTCCTGGAATATACATGTTTGTGACGTTATATTACAATCAGTTCAGCCATTTCTAAAATTCGCCCGGACTAACAGTAAAACAGAAAAACAAAAATTTTAAAAATGTTTCCTCAAGTCTTTATGGCATGCAAGTATCCTTCATTGCAATATAAGGCAGTTGTTTTGATATTAAAGACCAACAATTCAATTTTATTTATGAATATACATGTATAAATATTATATTCACTTATGTAAGAGAACAATTTAAATTTCCCAGCTCCTGTCGTGATTTACCCATCCCATACGGTCCAAAAAAGATGTTCCCTCCGAATGTCCTGTGCTCTCCACTACGTTTTATAATAAAACTTTTCCTGTTCCTGGAGTAAAACTTTGTTCATCATCACATTAGTCGATTAAACGGGCTCAATTACATTTGTGTTGTAATTAAAAGTAAAAGCACAAAGAGAAACGAGAGATAAAATTATTTTAAAATGAAAACATAATGTCGAAGTCATTTAAATAGGCACCTAATAACAGTTAATTAACAACTTAATAAGGATTGCTCAAAAACTACTGGTCAGAATCTTAATCGAATTTATATGAGACCATATGAGAAGCGCCAGCTTTCAATAGAATAATTAAAATCGATTAACGTAGAAAAAAGTTCTGAAGTAACACACATTAAAAATACAGTCGAGTAGAGTTGATTTGAGAATGTTCTCCTTTTTTTGAAGCCAGTTGAAAAACAAATTACAAACTAAAATAATCGCTACAATTTTTCCCTCTCTTCATTAAAGAATATTTTTAAAGATACGTAAAAATAAGAGCTAACTGATTTAAAATTATAACAAAACATGAACATTTAATACATATAATATACTAGCTAGCCAGGCAGACGTTTTATTTTTTTATTCAATGTAGATTATAACAATTCTTATTGAAAGTCACTTTTTTCAATTACGTTCGCTTTCTGCCCTTTTCAATAGCCCTTTGTCATGTCTTATTAGAAATCCTTAAATTCGCAAAAAAAATTGTGGGACACATGGGCAAAAAAACTATCCTATCTCTGAAGTTGGACTAAACTGCACACGGTGTGCAAATTTGATTAAAATCGGTTAGGTATTTTAGGAGTCCATCGCGGACGAACAACGAGACACGTAATTTATATATATTAAGATATAACTTTTAATGGAGATCATAAACTAATTTTTAATTTTACACCTGCCACAATAGCTCACCACGCTACCTGTTGACTGGCAGAGAATGCCAATAGCCATTAAATCCGCCCATTGTTACCTTAGGTATAACGTGTTACATGAAGGAACAAATAGATAAAATAAAATAAAAATAAACTCATTCTCAACTTACATAAAAAAAATTTAAAAGTAAAAATAGTGCTACATAAACTGAAAAAAATCACTAAAGTGTAATTAACATTACAATTTTAACTTAAACTTTAACGGATAGACAAGATAATATTCTTGGTGAGTTAAATTGAACTTATAGCTTATGATAGATGGCGGTAAAACAAGACCGTATTTGGCAGGGTGGCCATGTAAGGTCGGAAGGTGCGGGGAGTTCATAACACGTCTAGTGATCATGACTGTAGATTTAATAGATCTTATTGTACGTAAACATGAGCATACACTACAAGTAGCATCAAAAGTGCGAAACGACTGGACGCGTATCTCACATCCACAGGGAGAGGTCCGAGTCCAGATATGAACTTAAACAAGAAAACTCACCATAAAATATTATTTTAAATCATATTATTCTATTTTTTTTAAACAAACAAACGAAAACAAAACTCCGGATATTGATCACGATCGAAAACAATTCTCAAACAAAATTTTCGAGAGCTCTTCTTCGTCAAACAACTCTAAGTAATAAAAACTACGACTCAGCAACCGCGTGAGAAAATCAGAGAACGTTCGTGCTTTGCATCTCAAGGATTCAGCTCGATACAACTTTGAAATAAATTGGAAGCAGTCTCTAGAGATTTCATTGGTACAGAATATAATGGATAGATTCGAGAAAGTTTTCCTAGGTCGTGTAAAAAGGCACGGTTTATAAAATTAGAAATAATCTTTATGAAACAGACAAGAAAAGTAAAGTGTTCAAGTATGGGTTTTATTATGTATTCATATTAACTAGGCAAATAAATAAAACAAATTAAAAAAGGCGACTACCTTTTTAGTAAAGTATTGGCGGCGCTGTCGTCGTCCCACAACCGAAACGCACCAAAACCAGAACTAAATCACGGGGCGTTGGCTGCTCCCCGGGCTGAACACCTTTCCCGGTGGGAAATCTGCCCTATTCCTTTCACGGCCGAAGACTCTTTTTAGCCTGTCGGTTTTTTCGTCACCTATTGACACCACATACGTGTCAAAGAAATAGACATACATACACACATGCACACATACAACATACATTAACGCAAAAACAATTACCCTTTTTCTGTACTAGTCGGGAGTTTCCATCATTCGCTCATTACAGCATATCGAAATCCATTGCCGGTCTCATCAGTAGATTTCCTCATATATGGCATAGAAGCCACGCAAAATGTGACAAAAGCGCAAAGTATTAATATTAGTTTTTATCTATATATTATATTTTATTGTTTGCCGCATAGGGATGGTGTAAGAATATCCGCTAGCCCACATCATCGCGTGGGTTTCTAAAAGGCGGCAGAGGAAATAAACCAGAAGTTTGCAGCAGCGTTCTCCAACAACTAAAAAATATTATATTCTGAGAAAACGTGGCTTAGAAGCTGCAATGAACTCAAGTGACTTTGCAAAAATCTTTCCTTGCCCTAATTCATAAAACGGAAAAACAGTGTTATACAGTTTTAAATATATCTTATTTTATTAAAGTTAACTTGAACTTCACTAATACATCAAAACCTTAAAACATATGTAGCTGAAACGTGGTCCTTCACTGCTGGCCGTATGAGGAGGCTTTAGATTGCTCTGTGAGCCATGGAAAAAGTAATATAACGGAAAAGTAACTCGAAATGGCGGCGGCGACAAAACCACAACCGTACCAAGATGAAGAGTGGCAGTCTCATACCGACAAGCTGAGCGTAAGATGATCCCCCAATACATGAAGTGATGGTCTGGTTAGACATGCTGGGGATGGATGCAAAAACTAGGAACCGTGCTCAGTGGCAATGTGCGGGGCTGTAATTTTTATGACAATGATAATGACGTGACTAATGATTGCAACAAAACTTCCATATCATATCTACTTAAATGTTTTTATCATACTGTGTACGACGGGAAAAATCCTTTTCATTTTAAAAGAGAATAAAACAGAAGGTTCACATTCCACTAGACGTGCGGCCGACGTGACAAATGCTCAGATTGACGTGTAATGGATTTTTGAATAACGCGCCGCCATATTGGATCGGCCACTCGACCGAATGAATCCGGTTTGAGGCAGTTCAGAGCGATACAATAAAATGCGGTTTACGCGCGTCCTGCACTGTTATCTAATTTGGACGTTTAAATGAGTGAGGTACTGTGGCTACCGCCGCGTAAGCTTTCTTCAATTAAAATAATGCCTCTTTTAAATTTATAACATTGTTGATTCAGAATGATATCTTATATTTACATATGGTATAAAACTAATTTTATTTAATATTATATAAATAAAATTAATTTTCTATTATTTTTTTAATATATTAATTAACGTCTTGTTATAACTTTATAATTCCGACGTTTTGCGCACTTTTGAGCACCCGTGTATGAGTCACTACCGTGACCATATGTACTGTGAAGGGCTAGAAACGCCAGGAAAAGTTTAAAATTAAAAGGTGATATGCGTGTCCGAAGAAAAAACATACACAGGAACAACGGCTTTACAACACCGATACCACTAGACCAACGAGGCAGCCAAAATTTACCAATATGGTGTTTGCCTCCTGTATTACTACATAAAATATGCGTACATTGTATATCAAAAATTCTTTCAATGAAAGCGAAGACTGCGCCCAAATCTATCTAGTAAATAAAAAGTTTAAAGCGAAAACGCGAGCAGAAGAGGATAAACGACTTTATTTTGAAGATAGATTTATTGCCGGCGGTGTTCAAACTTAGTTTCAGTTTGTAATTTGGGATGTTAGCGCCTGGGACCCGACCCCTGAGCTATCATGGTTTGCTTTTAAATTAATTAAAAATTGCCCGAACTTGTTTTTTTAGTGTGAGAAACTAACACACAGCCCAACTGATGGAAAGTGGATACTGTGGCCCACAGACATCTATATTTATCCTCGACTACTATGGAATGCCTCATGTTCAGTAAAAAGGGTCCCCAGTTCTTCACACTCGTTATACGAAACATAGCAGCATTAAGCTGCTATTTTACGCTGGTAACTGATGGGCTGGTAAGTGATGGACAGGTCAAAGATGACGTTCTCACAAAAGAGAGCGTCATCTTTAATCGGTCGAGTCCACCTACTCCTGTTACAACATGACTCTACCACGCGCAAAAATTAATCGACATAAAAAATATGTATCATAAACTAGGACATGCTTACTGAGATCATCTCATCAAGTTTTTCAACCTACTTATATGTTTTTTTAAACACTGTTAAAGCCGGTCGGTTCTACGTTCATTATTTCTGCACTGCTCATGTTGACCTCTTTACTTTAACCAAGCGACGGGGGCAATATTTAAAGCTGATTTTAAATATTCATGTTTCTCACGATCCTCTAGTCACGTTACGTAGATTCCGCTAAAAATAAATACGATATTTATATATAGGATAGGATTACTCGTAAATATGGCAAGATCTTCAGAGTTAATTGGGAATATGGGATATTTCAAGAATTTCCATCTCTCTTTCTTTATTCCAAACAGCATAAAAAGTGACACAAACCAACAACAGTATACAGCGCCAAAAGTAGATTATATTTTATGGTGTGATAAGCTATTACGAGAAATCCTTCCAACTACGGGAAGGGTATAATGAGTGATGGTGATATAGTAACCTTTTCTCCAAATGCAATATTTATCTCCACCAGATTTTCAACCAAGGTTCTCAATTCGACTGTATTTTTTATGTGTGTTACCTCGGAACTTTTTCTATGTTAACAGATTTTTTGATCCTTTTTTCATTTGAAAGTTCAACTTCTCATATGGTCCCATATAAATATGATTTATCAAGATTTGGCCATTAAGGACCCAGTATGACATTTTTTTGAAAAAAAAAGAAACAGTTTATAATCATATTTTATGTTACATAATTAACTACTCAAAACAAATTTATACAGCTTAGAAACGATCACCCCACTTTTTGGGAGTTTTATTATCCGTATATATAATATTATAATAACCCTTTTCTTTCAACCTTTAAAAAAAAACAAACGTAGTTAAATAATATTTTTGAACTTGGAAAGTGGACAAAATATGTATATTTTGCTGGGTTTTTCTCTCGAGGATGACAACGTTTCTGCATTTGTCTTTTCTTATTTATAGGTATTTATGGGCCGCAACATTCACCTTAAGTTGGAGTATGCTCTATTATCACCCTTATTTGTATAGACAAAATGAAATACCATACATTTATAGAGTGTTTCCATTGTCAAAGGTGCGGTTGGTGGTGACGGCGATGACAGCGACGACAAGGAAAAGGAAGAAGAAGCGGAACGCGAACGACAGGAAGCGATCCGCGAGGCCGAGGAACGGCGCAAGGAGAAGCATCGCAAGATGGAGGAGGAGAGAGAGAAGATGCGTCAAGAGATTCGGGATAAGGTAAGTCTGCAGTTCGTTAGATGCATTTTAGACGAAGGAAGCTAAACAACTAATTATTTTAGATAACGACTACGGTCTCTAGTTTAACAAAACCAAAACTATAATAACCTAAACGTACAACTTAAAAAACCCCCAGAAACAAAATAGATGATGATTTTGTTACGGTTGGACCGATTTTGCTAAAACATATCTAAAAACCACCGTTAGAAAACCTGCTTTTAAATAAAAAGCCGCACCCAAGTAGGTTCCCCGTTTAAAAGTTACGGTGCCACCGACACACTGGTGGACAGACAGACGTAGCGGTCGAACTTATAACACCCCTTTTTTACATCGAGGGTTAAAATCTATATAAAATATATAAACTATACGTAAAAACCCTCACGCCTGTCACCCAAAGGGGTAGGCAGAGACTACAGACTTCCATTTAGCACATCCTGACGTACCTCTCTTGCGTCCTCCACATCCATATACCTACGCATACATGCTTGTCAATTAGGGGTTCTCTTAATTAGGTCTATTTTTAATATATCGCCAATTTGGTCAACAAACTTTCGCCTAGGACGTTCCTTGCCGACTCGTCCATTCACTTCTGCAACATATATTTGCTTTGTTAGTCATTCCTCATTCTTTCTTTCTACATAACCAAAGCACCACCAAAGCATTCCTTTCTTAATCCTGGTCACGGTATCATCTTGTAAACCACACTCTTTCTTTATCACACAGTTTCTCATCTTGTCACTCAGATTCAGCCCTAACATACTCCTCAGCGACCGCATTTCTACTACATTTATTCTACTCTCGTCTCGTCGTGCTTCTTCTGCCACAGCCAACTTTCACTACTATACGTTAAAGTAGGGACTAATACAGCATTGTGAATTTCCATACGTGCCTTTTTTGACACATTCTGACTTTTCACTATAGAGTGTAAAGCCCCATTTACTTTATTTCCTGCGTTCACTCGTCGTTCTATATATATATTACCATATCTCCCATCCCTGCTGAATACACATCCCAAATATAAGACTCATCTACTTGCTAGACCATCATATAAACTACTAAAGTAATAATAAATAGGTACGTTTTATATTGATTTAAAAAAAGTTACTAATTTGTAAAAATTACTATGATATGATATTACTATTACTATACTCCTTTTCTGCTTACTTACTGATCAGTTTTGACGACCTAAAATGTATTCTCAAGTGTAACAACGTCAACCCCATATAAAGGCTATAATATACCGCAGGGCTCTATCCTGGGACCATTGCTGTTTTTAGTACACGTGAACGACCTTGCAAATAATTTACCAGACGGGGCAATGGTTACACTATTTTCAATTGATACACAGGTTGCTGTTAAAGATAAAAATGCATTCCAAGTATCCAAAAAGACAGATGAAATTTTAAATAA
This sequence comes from Parnassius honrathi, assembly GCA_018247895.1. Classification (NCBI taxonomy): domain Eukaryota; kingdom Metazoa; phylum Arthropoda; class Insecta; order Lepidoptera; family Papilionidae; genus Parnassius; species Parnassius honrathi. Next base: position 12,226 of record DWHP01004352.1, read on the forward strand.
ACTTAGAATTGGTTTGAAGCAAACGGAATAATTTTGAATGCAGAAAAAAGTATCATAATTAATTATGCAAGACAAAAAACAAATAAAGTCACAAAGAGTGAAGTCACATTTTTAGGGTATACTCTCGATTCTATTTTAACTTATGAAACCCATATAGATAACGTTTGTAAAAAAAATAGCCAGTGCTAATTACGCTTTATTTAAGTTTACGAGGGTTGATCCAAAAGTAATAATAATGAAAATAAAACACGGTAATTAAAGTTAAAATAATAATTTATTTTCTACGTAGTCTCCTACCAAATCAATACATTTAGTCCATCTTTTTTCTAAACCCAGGGGATTCCCTTTGAAAAAAATTCTTTGTCTTGACCCTCCCAAAACGCTTCAACAGCGACCATTACTTCGCTATCGTCT
>DWHP01004353.1:0-12639 GCA_018247895.1 Parnassius honrathi
TCTACACCTATTATACATATACAAGTACACTGATTCATTCACTGCAAATGTAACTTTGTAATTCTATATGTTTATATAGGATTACAAAGTTATTTATGCAGTTGATGTATCTAGAAAACTGGACCGATATTGAAAAATATTTTAGTTTTTCCTTGATTTGCATACTAAACACTAATTGCATTCTAAATTTTAAGCTTCTATGTCTGCTAGAAAGTGCCTTAGAGTTTTGATGATCGGTCAGTCAGTGAGTGACAAAACTAAGAAACTTTGACTAGTTATACCTCTTAAACTACTGGTTTCAGTTGAATGAAATTTGAAATATACCATGTATATACAATGTCAACTCGTTTACTGAAAATTCAGGCTTCTAGTTTTTTCCACTACGAAGTTATATGGGGTTGAAAATGGCCTGAGTTGCTTCGAGAAAAGTGTAGTACGGTCGTGCCGCTTTTTTGCTCGACTTGGCGGGGGCAATGCCGTGCCGTCATAGTTTTAAAAAACACTTCTGGTGCAAATATTCCGTCATATATATAACAAAAGCGCGCATTTTCTTTATTGAGAAATCATCTGAGGTGAAAATGGTTTTTATCACTCATAATGCTTTTTTGATAACAATCTTAGCCAATTTAAATTTGGTTAGCATAAAGCTGCTAAAGTTACGATGGTATTCATGGTTTCAAGGCTTAAACTCATGAGTTATTTGAACCTTATATAGGAATAGACCCAGGTTTTTTTTTCAGAATAGGTTCTTTTAATTTCCAGTTAACACTTTTATGAACACGTCCAATTTTCTGCTCCGCACGAACTCTTCTAGAAGGACGAGGAACTGGTTTATTTTTTACAATGCCTTGCTGCTCAAATTTATCTAAACTAGTTATTGTTAGCCGCGAAGGTAAGTGATTTCCATCGAAAGTTCGTCGCAATTTTCACAGCGTTTTCGCAATGGAAGATTGATTTGAGTAGAACGTTTTGATAATTAATGCACGTGTCTCAAGCGAAAATCGCTCCATATTGAATATACCTATATCGACACAAAATCATTGTTACCGAACAACTGCCAAAATGGCATATTCGGCCAAAACAAAATGGCGGCTAGAAAAGTTGTATACACCTATGTTAGTCAGCATGTAAATATAGATAAGTATATAAGTTTATGGTTTGAAGTTAAGAGATTGAAAGCTAGCTAGTTAAGCTAGTTAAGCTACAGTTTTTGGTTTCGCTAGTAAAACTAGCGAAACCAAAAACTGTATTGTAATTTAAACTTTGAGTTTGAAGATTACAAAAACTTCTAAGATTGTAAAAAAGATCTAGTACGTTTCTTTTATAAGCAATCAAGACATGAGAGACAAATAAAACTGAACAGAGATTGCATCGCGTGACCGTGTAATGAGCCTCACATTGTATATGTACACATATATGCAGTTTCATCAGCGCGAACCGGAAGCTTGAAGCCGGAAGTGCCAGCAACGGAACGCTAGCTGGTAAAAGCTCCCCTCCTCCTACCGTTAAGCTCCGTTTATACTTCCGTAACGAACAAATAATGATTGTTACTGATTATCTTCAATTTTCTAGGGCTTAGGAGTAATATCTTATACAAAATATGACACGTTTTATTTTGTATATGTTTTTGTATAAAGGTAACGATTATCAAATATTAACTTATCTATTGTACTCCTTGGGATAATTAAAGTATGATACATTTTTATTTTTTCTAGTATTATTTAGACACTCAGTACATTAAACAACCATTATTAATAATAACACGTTTTTACATAAAATTTGCAACTAATGAAACAAACAATGTGCGTTGCACTGACCCTGAGGTTATCCACTGGCTGTGCCGGCGTAGCCGGTTTTTTTCAGTTTCGCCGCGTACGCGACTAGCGGCCAGTGGTCACGTACACATGCCCTGCGTGTTTGTAGTAGTGTAAAAGATTCGCACGGTTGGTTGAAGCTTTATCTCTGTCCCGTTTATCTACTCATGTGTACTAGTTGCCGGTTTGGGTATTTTACATCTGGCGTAAACAAGATGATTATATATCGCCATGAGATCTTTCTAGCATTTCCCAAAGCCGTCTTTTACTACACCTATGAATAAAATGGCATGATGAATTCTCTTACGTCGCCGCTACATCATATATTAAAACAATAAAATTATGTGGTAGAGCCATGCTGCAGTTATATTAAAAATATAATTGTAGCACGAATGGGTTGGCTCGACCGGGGAAGGACCACACTCTCACAGAATACCAGCGTGAAATAGTAGCTTAATGCTACTGTGTTTCGTATAGTGAGTGTAGAGAACCGGAGACCCTTTTTACTGGAAACGAGGCATTCCATCTTAGGTGACGACGCATCTGCATTTTGATTCGTAATTGAGGACAGATGTAGATGTATTGTTAAATTGTGTTCGCCTTCTGATAGCCAATCAGGCGTATATAGCCGATAATTACAACCTTCTCACATTCTTATAGAATCTCGGAAACCCTTGTCCAATATAAACACATCATTATCTTGAAAATGTAATCTAAGAGGAGAGTTTTTATAATCAAATAGGGAAATTATGATGTCAGAATCGGATGTGGTAGCTATGTATGGACCGTAACAATCTAAGATATCACCATCACATGCCGCAAATAAAACTGACTTTAATAGACTTTTGTATTTGTGTAATGAATACGTATCTTCTTGGATGGATTAATTGGAACTTTTATTTTTATTTATGTAATAATTATAGCGTTTGTACAGTTTTCATTGTATATACCATTTGGTGTTGTGAAGTTATGATCCGTTAGACTTTCTCTCGATATGTGAGTAGGTTTGCAGGTTGGAACAGGAATTCCCTGAACTTGTACACTAGTCGCTCTAATGTGTTACGCGGTACACCTAGTAACGTAGACAACAAAAAATGTATATTATAATAAGTGTAAATACTTATAGCGTTACTTAGCTAGTGGATATCACCATATCCACTCGCTAAGTAACGAAATAACTCTTGTGTTGAGCTCATGAATGAGATAACATCGAAACGTATTTAAGCAGACGTTGCAGTTCATGCAAAGTATACGTCGACTTTTTACCGACGGCGGCATTGCCAAGAGGGCGGATTTACAACGACATGGTAAGCAAAGGTCTTCAGATAAGGAAAATATCGAGGTCCAGGGGCGGTAAATAGCCATTCTGATGTCAAAAAACTGTCAAATGTCAAAAAATCCGTTTCACTCGTGTGCACCCAATGACACACTACATAATTTATTTATTTAATTATTGTGTTATTTTTAATTAATCTGTACTATACAAAGACTAATAAAGAAATACTTACTGTTTAAATAAAACATAAAATAATTGATAAAACTCAGAAACGGAGTTGAATAAAGTCAAGTAGCAGTGTGTAAATTGGAACATCCTAGAAAAAGGGTAGTTAAGATGCGTTCAAAATATGGCAATACGTTTACTCTTGACGTAGAATAAGCTTAAAGAAATATTTAAAAAAAATTTACTGTTTTTCTTTTAACATTGTTAATTTACAATGCAATTAGCTGAATTTTGTGATTTATTTCATTTATATACATAGACAGGTGAAAAATATGAATTTGTCTTTAAGATGCTATAAGCGAGTTTATTTTATGATGTATTTCTGATTTATACTCCTTTTTTATCGAATAGAGGTGACAAGTGAGCACACAGTCTACATGATGGTAAGTAGAGTTAGATGCTGTGATCCATAGACATCTACATCTATTCTCGATTAAAAATCAAAATGGAGATGCGTTGTCACTTGAGGACTAAGATGGAATGCCTCATTTTCAGTAAAAAGGGTCTCAGCATTTTTATATTATTATAGAATTAGGTTTAGGTGAGGAATCGAAGTGATGAATTCAATAAATGATGATTTTATTTGGAACGTCTTAATCCCAATCACATTTGTGTACCCAAAGCTGCTGAAGTAAAATTTTGGCCTGGACAATGCATGGTCCAACGAGACCAAGGGGATCAAAAACCTGACTAATTAAAGATAAAATAATGCGTTTCGTTATTTTTTTTTTTATAGCGCTTGATTTAATTAAAAAGAAAAGTTTGTCCATATGTGAGTCCCAGAATAGTCCTAGTGTTTTGCTTGGAGATTCATTAAGATTAAGAGCCTTTTCTGAGTGCTTATTTTGAATATTGGTTACTGACTCCAAAATGTCAAAATTTAGCTGATTCGAGAGTATTAATGACACCTCGACAGAGTTGTACTACTGACTCAACATAGGACTCGACATAAAAGTCGCGCTTAATAGAGTCACCAACTTTAGAGTCTGAGCACTCATCAGCAAGGAAAACTAAACACCTTGTGGCAGGATACAGAGCTGAAGCAGTGCCATACGTTACTGTATTCAGAGAATCAATGTCGCCTGTTACAACAAACCTATGTTGTCTAAATCTTAAAAGAATGGAAAGTAAATCCTGCTGGACAGTTGGACCTACCATCTGAATATCATTGAAGGATTTGTCTGAAGTTGTTGCACCCGAAGCGTCGAACACCACATGAAGTTTTGTGGTGGTACTCGACTCGCGTACAACACTATGATGCGGCAGATAATAATTATATTCAAAACAACTTGATATTTTGTTTTCAGTCATGTGATTAAGTTCTATGTATTCATTAATGAATGCAAGATATTTTTGTTTAAAGGTAGAATCGCGTTCGAACCTACGTAATAATGAGAGAAACCGACGCTTGGCCGTTAGGTAAGGGTCACCTAAGCTATCAGGCGAATCCTTTAATGGTATAGTGACAACGAAGCGGCCAATTGCGTCGCGACTTGTAGTTTCTTGAAACTCACTTTCGCACTTCTGCTCTTCCGTAGAAAGACCATGCACAGAAGACACGGAGTCTAACTCCCAAAAGCGCATAAGCTGTTCAGGCTCTTCTTATGACCTAAAATGATACAAAGACGGCTGAGTACGAGAAGGCGATTGATATACACAACCTGAAATAAGCCAACCCAATTTGGATGAGTGAAGCTTGGGTTGGTTATTACCTAAGTTTATTAAGTTTGAACCTAAGACGTCCCAAAAGACTTCAGCGCCTACAAGAATATCGATGGCCGACGGTAAGTTAAAGGTAGGATCTGCTAATTGAAGACCTGGTGGTATAGATATTTGTTGCATATCTATATAAGAGCTAGGCAGCGAATTTGTAATAACCACAAAAAAGAGAATGAATATGCAAGTTACAGGTCTCCGAGGTGCTTGAAGTCTGACCGTTAATACCTGAGATTGTGGAGCTTATACTGCGCCTTACCAAGCCAAGCTTTTCACACAGGTCGCGGGTGATGAAGTTTGAAGTACTACCGTTGTCCAAGAGGATTCGGGCAGTACGAAGGCCTCCACTGAAGTCTGACACCTTTACCAATGCTGTGGAAAGCAATAAAAGAACCTGGTTATTGTAACAAGAATTTGAAGGAGAAGAAATAATATTCGCAGAAAATACTACACTATCTACTGTTGGTTTTGTATCTACTATCTCTCCTTGTAAGAGGGTATTGTGTTTATATTTGCAGTATTTGCAATGAGAACGTTTGCAGGACCTGGTCGAAGGCAATTAACGCAAACCTCACTTTCAGAAGCCCTTTTAATGCGTGATTCAATATCAAGATTTCTGAAGGCTTGACAATTTAATAAAAAATGATCCTTAGAATACAAAGGGCAGGTAATGTTCTTAGGCGATTTATGTGATGTTTTGTGAAAATTTTTATGATTTTGGTGTAAAATTGTTAGAAAAAGACGCAGTTTTTGAAAAATTGTTTTAATTATTGTCCAAAGTTTCAAGAAGATCAGCTCTGTTCGGTCAGCGCCTCGAACCGCTCCCGTTTTGAATACGTGGCGTCAATGTCCTCTGACATCAGCTCCAACTCTGTCTGTAACACGTCGAATTCACCGTAAAGCGATTCTATTTTACCAAGACGAAAATCCAATTCTGCTAATTGAGAAGGGCTTAAGCTGGTGCAAGGCTGAATTAATTTTAAAAAAGTGGCAAAATGAATAAACTTCGTTTTTAAGCTTCCGCATTTTCTTACTAATTCTTTCAATTTAGCAAGTGTTACAATGCGTTAAAAAAACTACGCAAAAATTTTATGCAATAGAAAAAGCAAACAAGAAATAAAAATGTGAAAATAATAAGTGTAACAGGTGGTTAAAGAAGCAAAAAAAAGGCGGCTAAATGTTACTTTGCAAGTGATAAATACCGACCTTGATTAGCTCGCACAATGAAAGGGATGTCGAAGCGTAGAAAAAAGTAACAGGTGTAGTGAACACGTGGGTGTAATAAAACTATGCGCGCGAACAAAGGCGTTACGGTCATAAAAACTTAATAAAGGGGATGCTATGCGATGCAGATGAATGCAAAGACGATAGGATAATAATTATGATATTAGGAATTATTATTAATTAAGGATGTAAAGATAAGTCAAAAGTAATAATTTAGTAATTAAATACGTATGAAGAGATCAATGCGTTGATCCATATAGTGCCATCTTAAATACCTGAATAGATTAAACGAAAAAAAGGCAGGAAAAATAAAAGGTTGGAACGGACTCACTCGGTAAAGTCTGTTTTGACTGTCCTCTAAATGTCCTCCAAAATACGGTAGTCAGTCCAAAGTCCACGGGTGAATTATGCAGCAAATAAGACGGCGATCTCTTTAAGGCGACGAAGGACCACTGTTGATTATCGAGTTCCACTTGTGCTGATGGAATTCTCGACGTTACGCGTGCGTTCGCGACCGGCTGGTTCCGAGCAAGAGGCCTGCGTGGTGGTGCCTTACCCATTAAACACCATGTGAGAATGACTTTAACCTGTTAAGATCGTACAGCCGTGTCGGAAAACACCTCCCCTCGGGTGAAAGTGGGGTGCTGGTGGCGAATAGCCGCTGAGAAGTGTACCTAACTAAGAAGGCAGATTACGAGATGTGATGGAAAGGCTCGGCCTGAGCCGCCAGGAGACGGTTCAGGTCGGCCGAAAGCTTGTCGGGCAGGTCCGACAGAGAGTTTCTCAGCTTGCGGACACTATATCGAAAGGGAAGCGGGGCTGCATAGGCAGCTGCCTCGCGGATGAGGTGATTTGAGTGGGACCCGAAAGCTTCGAAGAATTTCTCAGAGAGTGGTTTTAAGAATTTTTAAATTGTTGGGAGTCTCGGTGGAGGTCGGCGTTACGGACATAATAGGGTGCGGTCGTAGCTCGACGACAGAAGGGTTTTTGAACTATTTGAAGTTCATTTAAAATTCTTGGTTTAGCATGAGCAAAAATAGGGGCCGCGTAGGCCATAACAGGTCGTATACCGACCTTATATAGGGTTTTCTTGTTGTGGAGGGTAATTTTACTGTGTCTTCTACCTACCTATACCTATGTAAAATCACACGGTGCGAGTTACTTTCTTAACATGGGGCTCGAAAGTTAGTCTCGTATCAAGGGCGCCTAAGTATTTGGCGGTCATTTGCCAGGGGACGTGCATTCCTAACATTCGGATAGGCGAAATGGCAATGGGGCGGCATCGTTTATGTTCGAAGCGAATGGCGGAGCTCTTCTCCGGGTTTACGTCGATCCGCCATTTCTGGAATTAAGCTCCTAAGTCACTAACTGACTTTTAGATCTTATTCCGTATCTGTAGCGGTTAGTTGCCTTTACAGTAAAGGACTGTGTCATCTGCAAAGAGGGCGAGTTTGACACCGTTCTACGGGGTGGGAATGTCGTTGGTAAATAGTTTGTATAAGAGGGGGGCAAGCATAGGACCTTGAGGGGCACCGGCTTTGATATGACGAGGAGAGGATAGCCTGCCTTCGTGTCTGAAACGAAAGGTTCCTTCAAGTAGGAGGCTACGAGACGGACAAGACGGTTAGGGAGGCCTAAGTCGTACAATTTGTAGATAAGACCTCCATGCCAGACTCTATCAAATGCCTTGGCAATGTCGAAAAAGACTGCGATGGTCTTCTGACGGCGAGGATAAAAACCGCTGAGGATATATTCCACTATACTTGTTAGGAGCTTGAGTGTGTTGCTCGGAAACCATATTGATGGAGGATGACAAGAGGATCGCTATCTGTGGGAAACAGATGGCGCCTCATGCGAAAGAGGATTATAAAGGTTCATAAAGTTTGCCCATAGCCTTGAGGAGGCTGATGGGATGGTGATTGGAGGGGAGGTGGTGAGGCTTGCCTGGCTTGGGAAGGCCAATGATAGTTGCCTCTTTCAAAGAGGTGGGGAAGTAGCTCAAGTCGAAGCTGGCGTTGAAGATTATGGCCAATAAGATGATCACCTGCTCTAGAAAATGTTTAAGGGCTTGGTTGGAGACGTCATTCGCGCCTGGTGCTTTTTGGGTCTTCAAACCTTTGACGATTGATGAAATCTCATCTTTGGACAGAGTGATAGGGTCAGAGGCGGTGGGAGGGGGGTCATTGTAGTGTGTATGAAGTGTATGCTAATGGTAATTGGTATATCTCTCACGAAACTGTCACGCTCCCGCTGTAAAAAAACCGAAAAGTGGTAAAAAGTTAACGAATTGCAGTGTACTTAGTGTCAAAATTTGCATATTAATGAGACGCATCTAGTGGTGTATTTTTTTTAGCCGCAAAACAATTTTAGTGATTTTTTAAGTTGTAGTGTGTGTGAAGTGTATGCTCATGTAGGTATATATACGATATTACTAGACATTCACGGAGTAATAAATCTACATTCAAGACCACTAGACGTATCATTTATTTCTCCGATTACATATATACATCCCGATACATCCCAACATTACACATCCAATATAACGTCCCGGAGCATTCTGGACAACTGGTTGCAATGGTTCATTGAGTTAGGAAGATATTCTCTGACGTTATCGTCAATGCGTTAACTTAGTCCCAAATTATGAAAAAATTCTGAATGTTTAGTAGTTTTGCTTGCATTTTCTTGAAATATTATGTTTGTATTGCTAGCAGCTATGTTCAGAACTCCATAAAAGATGGTTATGGGTCAACGCTTGCTATTACGGGACACATTACAAGTTGCGGTCAATTCGTCGGCAACGTCTACTCCAGCATCTGTTAAATCGTAGAGTGCAATTATTTCCGGCTTTTTCTGATCACCAATACTCCTATTGATCTAGTCTTGTTGATAGAAAAAAACGTTGTTGAGAGCATACGGCCCAGCCCAGGTTTCCGCATAAATTTCTAAATTGAAAAAGTGAAATTTTGGCATCTACGAGTGCTAGAATTTTGATTTCGTACTTCGCTGATTTGCTTGGGATATAAACACGGAATGGGCATCATCCTCTAATCGCTAACAGTATATAAGCTTCTTGGCAGCATCGAACAAATTGGTCAAATAACATTCTATTAGGAATCATATTGTCTTTATTGATTTTCTTTCAATCATTCCTTGAAGATTTGTAGTCAAAACGAATACGATTATATAGAAAATAAAATCGTTGTAACGAAATCGTTGTTTAAAATATTTCAACTCCTGTTCGATCAGTCCTCCACAAGTCTTTCATACTTTGCCGGTTCGGTTTGTTCAGACCAGCGATGTACAATAAGCCATTAAATGCATCAAGTTCGGTAGATGATGTTTCATTCATATATGATTATGAGCTCTTTGCAATTTACCTGCCGTCTCAAGATCTCTTCATTTGTGTGTAATAATAAGGCATTTTTTAATTTACGTATATCTGCGGTAAAGAAAGTACTCCTACAATCTACTTCAGTTTTTGCATTTTTAGCTAATTCTTTCACTCCAGGGCTTTCACGTATTTTATTTTCAGGCTGAGTTATTATATTAGTACGCGACACTTGCTTGTACCATCTTTAGATTTGTAATCAGGTGCATGACCTTGAGTAGATGGACGACGAGTTCTGAGAAGTAAAAGAGGGATATTATCATCGGAATTTTGAGCACTACCACCCTTAAAATTTTGCTACTGTTCCATACCCGACTCCTAATTGTGTCCACTACAATGATCAGACACATCCGACGAGCTCGTTTCATCTGAAGAATTTTCTAATAAGTCGTATAACCTAGACCTACGTCTATTTTTCCTACTGTTTTCACTTCATTTGTGAAAAGCCTAAAAAAGACAGAAATATTGAAACTAAAAGTAAATAATGTTATGATTAAATGCACACGTAAACTATGAGGCGGGGCGTCACTTACCCTACGTACGTGTACCCTTGTGTATTTCGAACGCCGGCTTACATACACTGCGATCACGTCACTGTGATCCCCCTCCCGCACTAGTTAACGCAATTTTGTGAAGCTGCATCATCGGTAATTTCACTCGACTAACTCAATCACTTTTCTGAAAACATATTACTGAATGGCCAATTCGAGTACTTCCATTTGAGAGAATAGTGAACTGTGAATTGCCTAACAGCCTTGTACTCCTTGGTGGTGCACGTAGCATTAAAAAACGTGCGGTAAGAATTCACCTTCGTATGTTCTGTGCGCATTACGTGAACTTTTATTGCTTAGAATGTAACACCGTACGATTTCATAATATTTATGGTTCGAAAATTTATCGTAGCGTCATTGCTAATGCAGTGGCAAGTAATACGGCCCACGAAAATTTAAAAATAGCACACTCGAAAGAGGTCACGGTCAAGTCGAAACTATCGGCTGGCAAGGCGACCATACCCGGCGGTTTAACGGCTTACGAAAGGGAAGGAGTAGGTAAATGTGCTTATATTTACTGAGTTTTGACTCAGTAGATCTGTAACCAAAACCGATGCTACCGATTGCTTCCGAATTTAACACTTGCTTATGAATGTGCACGTGCGTAATAAAAAAGTAGGCGTACATATTTATGAATTTCAATCATTTAGAATAAAATATCCCGAATATAAAATATAAAAAGGACAAAACCCACTCAGACGTCGCGTCATCTCAACAATTGGCGAAATTCCTTGTGGCATAGCACCCCACCATAATGTTGATCATTACCGATTTTAAAATGGAAAGCAACAATAGCATCACCTGGGAGTTATATCTGTTCATTAAGCGCCGTACGGCGATGTGTAAGGATTTCTGTTTCGACCTATTTCAAAAAAATCGTGAATGGAAATTTCGTACATTGCCAGATACTTTGAAGTACTAGCAATTACACTACTTAATTTAAGTGAATTCTACCGTTATTTATGAAATAAATTTTTATTCATACGGGTACATTGCATTATTATCGTTATAATCAATTTGTTTTCGTAAAATTATAGCTATTTTCGCAAAGAGCATAACTATGGATATCGGGTGTTCTTGTTCACAAATAGGATAGGTCAATAATATTTCGTACATTTTCAAAATTGTTGTAGTCTTTTAATGACTTTGCCAGGAAAAGCACCTGACTCTAGTGAGAGATTAATCAGGAATACTAATATTCCACTTATTTTATTCTTACACGATTTAATCCCTCAAGCGCCAAAGAAATCCCACGCAGTCGCATGCACTCGGCAAATCCCGAGCGTTCGCATGCGACTGCACCCACCCACAGTACTTACATCCATTAAAACTTATATTTATAGACTACTTTTCTATGAAGAAGTTTAGCATTATAAAATCTAAACAAAATTCCCTATCCTGTGGTCCAAACAAAAGTATTTTGATAACAAAAAGAAACATACTAAGCGAATGTCGGCAGCGTGAAAATAACAATTATATTGATATATATAACTGAAAATTATTTGCGTAAAAACATAAATTATATTCACACAAAAATTTTAATTACAATTTTGTAATAAAACAATATACTAAAACACTAATAAAATACTAGAAAATCTAAAAAATCTACACAATAACATTTACGCGAAAATGGCGTACGAAATTAACGTAGATTATAAATAAATATGCATAAGATAACTGTTTTTTTATTGCACTAAAGGAAAATTTCATATTGATTCTATAATGCCAAACTTTTTTGTACAATAGTAGGTTAAAGTGCTGTGGGTGGGTGCGGTCTCATAAGACCGCTAGGGATTTGACGGAAAATGGCCCCGGTCTCGTGCGACCGCTTGGGGTTTGAGGGGTTAATTATTTTAGTACATATAAATTCACAAACTTCAGATTTTGTGTTATTTAAAAGACATTATTATTTTTAGACAAAATTTTTTCATATACAGGAGTCAGAAAAATTGATTGAGATAATTTCATGTCAGTGTGTGTGTGTAGTGCGTTAATAAAATGATTATTTATAATAGAAACTATTTCAGCGGGTTCCATTACAGTCCTTCTGTGATTTATAATTTTATTTATGTAGTTTTTAGTATATACACAATTTGTCTCATTTTTAATGATTGTCCAAGTAGCTCTACATATATTTTTAATATTTGCTACAAATTTATGGATTGTTGTTTTTTTGCAATGTTTATACATTTTTTGAATAGTTTGTCGTATTTTATATATTTAGTTCTATCATGTTTGTGTTGTGTTCGTCACTGTTTCTAGTCATACAGAACTTGTACCGAAATTTACGTTTAGTTCTACACTTTTTTTAAGCCTTTAGATATGTTTTAGTTTTTACTCTTATTTTAGGAAAACATAGTTTATAGAGTAATGTTAAAGGCTAAAGAATTCTTCAAACGCTGTATTTATATCAATCAGAGCATAAATTTCACAAAATGAAACGCA
>DWHP01004354.1:0-12638 GCA_018247895.1 Parnassius honrathi
CCGCAGTAGAACCAGAGTGACCGACATAGCCCAACAGATTAGTAAGCTGAAGTGGCAATGGGCCGGCCATATAGCTCTAAGAACCGACAATCGTTGGGGAAAAAAGGTTCTCGAGTGGCATCCTCGTACCGATAGGCGAAGTGTAGGGCGACTCCCCACTAGATGGAGTGACGACCTGGTGAGACATGCAGGAAGTCGATGGATGCAGGCGGCTCAGGACCGTGCTTTGTGGCGTACCTTGGGGGAGGCCTATATTCAGCAGTGGACTTGTGAAGAGCTGTAATGATGATGATGATGATGATACAATATCAACATTTCTACAGATTAGAGGACATGCAACCGAAATTAAATATAATATTCTATAGGTCAGTATAGCTCTTTTGCGTCCTGAGGCGTATTAGTACTACTAGATATTTATTCTGTGTCTTAGGTTACAAGACTTTAATAGCGTTTTAACTTAAAACCAGTTATGAATAAAATTCCTATTTATTTCGGTACATGAAATATCACAATATCAATACTAACCTATAACTATGCCTTTTAAATATGTTACTAGTTGTAATTAAATCAAGAACCATTTAAACTTTTCAGTTTTAATTTATACATAGAATAAACCGAAGAAATCTAAGAAAACTTCCACACGATACTATAATATATTTTTAATATATTTTACCTGATTTGCATAATAACAGCAATTTAAATACTATTAAGCATTATACTACCATTCGTATTAGTAATTATCTTAAAAGGTTCTATAAAAAGTGGAATCTGATCGTGGCAGTATTTTGTTACAAAGTAAGCTTGTTATTAAAAGTAAGGTACTGCTTCTACGAAGTACTGCCCACAATGGAGTGAATGAAGACAATTGCATGATAAAAATTATGCAACTTTTTTGTATAACTGTACAATTATCCTTTTTTACGGTATACTATGTAAACAAAAGTTTTGTACCTGAACATTTACTCGTATTACTCGGCAATAGTAAAAAAACCTTTAGTTGTACCGTTAATATTAATAGGTACCTATATCTATTGAACGTGGGCTTTTTCACTTTGGAATTACACCGCTTTGGAATTGGGATTGTAGGGGGTGATGTTTTTTTCTTATAGAATAAAATAGAATAAGGATGACAAACAAGTACGCAGTCCACCTGATGGTAAGTGGATGCTGTGGCCGTTGTGGACGTTTATCCGCCATTAAGGATCAAAACACAGATGAGTTTTCAGCCCTAAGGACTAAGATAAATTGCCTCATTTCCAGTAAAAAGAATCTCCAGCTCATTTAATTACATACGCAGCATTGAATCTGCTATTTTACGCCGGTATTTTGAGAGAGTGTAGTCCTCGAGCCGACCCAATCGTGCTACCATAATATGGCTGCAGCGTGTCTCTACCACCCGTAATACACACATTCTAATAATGACAATAATGTGCTCCTCAATTTTTTTTTCATTCATTTTATATAAAAGACACGCGTCACAGTACCTAGTATTGTCACGTGTGTCTTATGATATTAATTTTTGTACGAACTACCCATAAGTTTTTTCTTATTTTATAAATATGTAATAAGATTGGTGACAAAAGTTTTCTGCAGACTTTCTTAAAAAAAGTCAGATATATGATACTGTGTCCATATTTAAATAGTTTAAAACCTACGTCAGGATATTTTAAGTAATATTAAAAAGCAATAAAATCGATATTAAGGAAATTGGAATACAAATTGACCGTAAATATATTCTAACATCTGCAGTGACGCAATCAAACAGCTGGTCCTCTAAAATATGTTGTAAACACAACCCTCAATGAAAAGAAGGGGCTTAGAGGCGCATCGTACACTAAAATGCTTCAAAAAAATCAAATGAAATAGATTATTTGTGTCTTCGATAAAAAGTTCCGCAAAAAAGGTTCCTCCCTATACTGTTTTGTTAATGAGTATAATTTATAGATATCTTAAATAGATGTACAACGTTATATTTGTTATAATATTTTTATCTACTCATGTTATTTTTGCTTATTAATAAATTTTTTTTTATTTACCAAATAATAAAAGAGCTGTGTTGCCTTAGAGGCTTAGCGCTCGCCATAATTATTATAGAACGCGAGCAGCTCCCGTTCGATATCCGCCGGTGCCAATGCCATTGCTAAGCTCTTTAATTGCTCGTGATGAAGAAAAACAGTAAGACGCAACTAAACCAGCATGTTTAAGAAATTTAAAAAAATATATTTCAAAGACATGTCAAGTCCGCCAACACGCATTGGGACAACGCGGTAGATATATCCTTGCCCTTAAAACTCTCTCAGAAAACAGGGGAATCCTGTACACAGGAGTGGTATGTACATAGGCTTTAACTTTACTTTACTTATAATAAAAGTATGGATTTGTCGTGACAATATTATACTAGGTATTTTTTACAAAATAAACTGGCATGAGCTTTCTTATTATTTTCACAATAATTTCTCATTATTACTTTACAATCTGAGTACAATGCGTGGAATATTAACTAATTGCTACGCACATTTCAATACCTTTATCGGATACAGTGCCGGCTTCAGCAGGTATCCGCCGCAGCTAAGTCGTAAACAGCACGTCTTACTGCGCGGAGCTCGAATCGCGACGTTTAAACAACCGACCAGGTGTGAAGTTTATCTTAATTCAAGCTACCGAAGCAATTGCGGGTAGGCTTCAACACCTTAATTGGAACAATTAATAGCCTCACTACACACCGGTGTAACTGCAGAACGTTTTTTCGAGCAATTTAAAAGTGAAAATTCGGACTTTGACACTGATGAATTATTCATTATTAAACAGTTTTGAGGGATTAAATATGCAGCTTGTATGCGGAATGAATTAAGTGAGGACACAAGTTTTGGATAAACAAATTTAAAATGTCAGGTGCTTGATGGTATGAGTGAACGCCGCAGGGTATTAACATAGGTCACTTTAAAAGAAAACAATGCATAAAACAATCGTAGGTAAATGTATTAATAAAATATTAAAATATTATAGAAATTCTTCGATATAACAAGAACGTAGCAAACATAAACGACGAATTTTCGCGTCGTAGAGCCATGATCTAACTGTATTATAGAAGCAGCACGAATGGGCGACCCCTACTGAAAATAGGCTAAGCTTTCAGAGATTATTAGCGTAGCCACGATGTAGACTCTTTTAAATCTCAGGAGTATCAACGCATCTGCATTTCCGGTATTTAGCGACGTGGAAGCTTTCCGATATTATTTATTAATTAATTAGCGATTAACCTAAAAAAAATAGATATGATCCGATACACGGTAGGGCACAGTATTAGAGAAATAGAGACAATCTGGACGAAACTATTCCAGACAACCAGTAATTTGTGTTTTGCGCAAATTATTGTTCCAACAGGGATTCAAACCTTGGACTCGGTTGTAATTGCCAGATGCTCCAAACGGTAGGCATCACGGCCGTAAAATAATCTTTAAA
The DNA here is from genome assembly GCA_018247895.1 of Parnassius honrathi. Classification (NCBI taxonomy): domain Eukaryota; kingdom Metazoa; phylum Arthropoda; class Insecta; order Lepidoptera; family Papilionidae; genus Parnassius; species Parnassius honrathi. Next base: position 3,463 of record DWHP01004354.1, read on the forward strand.
AGTATTATCGGTCTTGGTATCACCCGTAAATTGTTTAGGCGGATTGCTAATTTATTTAAACTACCGTTAATTAATTCAAATTTGATACGCGGTTTGCGTTGCTTTGCATCCACTTTTTGATTGATACGGCCATAAGCCCGACAGCTTTATTGTTATATTGAGTACATAATTATCCTTAAGTTTAAGTTCCTGTTGGTAATTAAAATCATGTTGTTGGGGAAAGGGAATTTTATTATAACCGGTTTGAGCATTTCAATTATAACAATTTTTAATTGGAACAGTAAAACAGTGTATAAAGAAATTGAAAAAGAATCGTCTGAATAAGTAAATTATTCATTTTTTAGAAAAAACAGTTTTAATTGTCAATTCAACTAAATTATGTATTGATCTCTACGTGATATTTTCGGATTGTTTTAATGGTGAGTAGCTTATTTTCTTTAATACTTTTTAATAACAGATATAGTACAGAGAGCCTACGATTTGGATCATACAATTAACGTCCTTATAATCTCCTTTAAATGACTATTCGATCGCCGAGAAGTGAACTGCGGTTAGTTGGAGAGGTCAGCGGGCCAGGGCAGAGACCGGCTCGCCACTCGCCACCCCATCCACCCCATTTAACAAACGCGTAAATGACGTGATGGTATAAATTAGGGAAATACACTACTATCTTTTCATACTGATACGCTATGTTACACAAGGCGTATAAGAAGTTAACTAATTCACAGCAGGCGCGAGAAAAATTTGATATTCGTTAACTGCTGCAATAGAGCCCAAAGATTAAGTATTTTTGGCTGAACTGCATACCTTAACAATGTTACGATGTATGTCAGCTTCCGTGTCGGTCTGTATAGACCCAACGTCAAATTAACAAAGTTAAAATAAATATGGATGGAGAGACGACCCGTAAAAATTTGAAAGCTAAAATAATAATAATAATTGAGAAATACTAACGTGTATGGAAGATATTTTACAGTTTTTTTTATAGAATATGGGTGAAAAATGGGCACATAGCTCACCTGATGATACCTAAAAATGGTAACCTAAATGCTGTAGCCCATAGACATCTACATTTATCCTCGATTAAGGATCATAATGCAGATGCGTTGTCACCCCCGAAGACGAAGATGGAATGCCTAATGAGGAATTCCATCTTAGTTCTCTGGAAATGTATGATAATGCACTGGAAATGTCCAGTAAAAGATTCTCTATACTTACCATATGAAATACAGCAGCGTTAAATATAGCTGCAGCGTGGCTACACCACGTATATTTTACAGTTATATATATAATACATATCATCTTATCCCTTAAGATCTAGATTGAATATACTATGCTGGTGAGTTTGGCCAAATTCAGTGTTTGTATACTTGCGACCGTTAGAATCTAACTAGTCTAGTTGAAAACTTTGTATAAGTTTTGGCCGAAATTGATCCGAAGTAGGTACATCACTAGATGTGAATTTAAAAAACTATTACAACATTTTCTATCATGGATTTATATGAATATTAAATAATACCTATATAGAGATAAATCTTTTTGATGTTGCATAAGAAATCGTTGTAGTGAATACAAGCAAGAATTTTAATTAAGAAATAATGACGTTAGAGAGTTTTTCCGTGTGCAACTTTTACTAGTGGTCTGATGATTTATTACCGTGATACATATAAAACCTGTTTGGTGCAGCGAAGTAGGCGGCACAGTGTATCACAACGGACAGATTAAAATAAAAAATAAATTCGATACACTTGAGTTCGTTCAAATACTGAATTCGAGTGTCGACCGTTATATACGGACTACAACTTGATTCGAAGTCCGTATCCTTAACCAATAAGGTACTGTCACATTACCTTCGCACAACTTACATATGCGCTAATTATCCACACTTTACGTATGATTATTTTTCATAGGACAGCAAATACCCCGCAAACAGCCGCCGCAATAAATTTTCGTTCACGCGAACCGTAATTGAAACTAAATTTGCATAATTAAAATTACCGCCGCTTATTTCCGTTCCGTGTCTATGGCTGTGCGGGCTTAGATTATCGTTCCTCTTCACACTAAGCACTAGACTTTGTTTTGTGTTGCTTGTTTGTGGAGACATATTTTCTAGGCGCTGCGTCTCCGTGCGCTTGCATTCATAATCGCGACGGTCTTTGACCTCCGCAAAATAACTAAGGCATTTCAGAAATTCCATCAAAACTGGGAAAAATCAACGCCAATAACTCCATTAGATTACTTATCACGTATAAAGTATTGTTTAAAACGTTACTTCAACACAATTCCAGTAATACGACGTATATTTTCATAGCTAATTTTTGAAGTACATTATAAAATCACGTTTAGCACACAGAGTGCGATCGTATTTTCCGTTGTAAACATGACGGTGCACCGTATCATGTTTTATGTATCGCGGGTACTATGCAGAAGGAAACTCACATCAGAATTCTGCGTAGTCTCCGATGATACCAACATTCGTGCGCTGTCAGACAAGCGCATCTCCCGTAGCGCGTGTGAAAAAGTAAAAGCTAATCGTACGATTTTAATAAGTATTCCAACGTAAGACGTAATAAGCGATACGATCGAAGTTTTTTAGTGTAAATACGTACGTTAAGTATGAAGAACACGACTCCGTACTCATAGATCCGATACAATGTTGTCTGAGCGACGTCTAGTAGTGATAGTAGAAAACAGTTGACATATAAAATATTTATGAACGTAAAATATTTTTATAACAGTGGCATTAACTCATTAAATAACACAGTGCAGCTATGGAGACAACATCGAAAACAAACGTAGAATATCTTAACACAAAGTTATTTGATGATTTGACATAACACCAATATTTATCTAATATCCTTACATAAACACAAAAAAGGAGTGATAACTGCATCAAAATTGATGATAAGATCAAGTAGATAGTTATAAAATTCTAAGTTATATTTACAAAGCACATAAACAGGTAAAGTCAACTACGTTTTAAAAAACTTAATAATATTCATACCTATTTTGCAGTCATACCTATTTTGCGGATTCTCGTTTACAAAGGTGTAGTTATTTTTAAAAATAAATATACTTTTCCTTATTTACAGCATGTTCTTATGACGTTAATATTTGTTAATCCGATGTTGGCGACTCAGCCCACTGGCTTACGCTTGTTCGTAACAACGATCCCAAATAGACTACAGCCGCAACGCGTTGCTCGTCACTTGTAACCCATACATCAAATATTTGCAGTTCTTGATTTGAAGACGTTCCAACGGTATTCGAACACGTGTCGTGCAAGTGAGCACGGTTGCCAAACGAACTCGTTGATTGCGAAGCGTAAATTGGCGAGACGTGTGTCGCATCGGATCGCTTGTCCGGTCGCTTTGATGCATCGGCGCAATCGAGTTGTCTGCGGTAGGTCACGCGGCCTTAACAATTTGAACACGCTATATGCATAACGATTGAGCACACCACAGCACTGTGCGGGCAAGCGTTCACAACACCAACCGTATCGAGTGGTCCGTTGCAACCGAGCTTCTAGACGACACTAAGGGCGGCCGGAAATTACAATCTAAAAGAGCACCGCCATAGATACGATGTGGATATCTTAATTTCGTTCCTTTAATAAATTATAATTTACGACTGCGTTCTAAAACCTAATGTTAAAAAACCGTCCGCTTTAATAGATACGTTGATTTTTTCTGCCCGCATGTAACGTTTGTGGAGTTAGGTCGGGCGTTTTGTCAGTTTGACCGCTCATCATTTTAGCGGTAGAACGATGTAAGAACAATCGTCTCGCTCTATTTTATTGCCCTATCGTAAATTTAATCACTGGTGCATTAAGTATCGACTAACAAAAATAAATTTTATTTTTAAGTGTAATGAAAAGGGTAACGTGCCATTTCGCTACGATCATTTTTAGTACCTAATGTGTGAAATAATTGGGTATTTTATTTTAATTAATTTATAACGGATGTGTTAGGCTTCAACGTAATGAATAATTTATAAAGGAAGACTGCTTATTCATAATTACTATCAAGCGATAAATAAGCTTACTAGACAAGCTAGAACTTCGAAGACGTGAGAGGATCAGTGTATTTTTTCAAATATGTAACTGCTGTAATTATAGTGTTAGAGTTTGCAAGAATGGGACAGCTATATTTCACGTTGTGTCCCTTAAACTGGAAGGGTTTATTAGTTAAGTATGTGGTGGGGCCCCCATATATCACGAACATCGGCGCCGGCGCAAGCTTTCTGTTTGATTCCCGCCGTGAATATTCAATTTTATAAACGATCGTAATGATTTTAAAACTGCGCTTTCGACGCAATAACCCATTCACTTAACGACAACTCTTTTCGTCATAAATAATTAAGGATCATCAAAAAAATTGCAATACCGCGATTATATGAGTATATTATTCAGACTTTCACCTGATACTAAACCATTAAAAGCTTAGTTGATGCTTCAATAAAATTTTAAAAATCGGTAATTACTTACCAAGATTGCCTACTGAAATAGTGTGATCAAGTTTATTGGTCGTTAGTGGGAGAACCGATTCAAATTTGTGAGTGGCGTTACGAATCGAACGGATTCGACACGGGCGTTAACTACTCGCAAAGAACTCGAACGTGTCTACACTGCACTCTGCAACTGAAAAGTAGTAAGTGAGTGTACGATTCCGTGGCTCCGATCGCATGCAACAAAACGCTCTCCATATTCTTTTCCCGCGTCTATTTTTAATGTCAGGTATTAAAAATGTAATATCTCTTGAAATTATAAACAATGTAATGTGTGTGTGCCAAATTGCATTCACAGTTAAAAAATACCTTAACAGACATTGCCTGTATAATACTACTATATGATACTTAATATGTATACTTTATACGTGGCAGAGCCACGCTGCAGCTAGATTATGGTTGTAGCAAGAAAGGATCGGCTTGAGCAGAGAAAGACCACGCTCTCACAGAATACCAGCGTAAAATAGCAGCTTGATGTTCCTGTATGTCGTATGCTGAGTGTAGAGCACCGGAGACCCTTTTTACTGGAATTGAGGCATTCCATTTTAGTCCTCAGGGGTGACAACGCAACTCCATTTTGATTCTTAATCGAGGTTAAATGTAAATTTCTATGGACGACAGGATCCACTTACCATCAGGTGGACTGTGTGCTCGTTTGTCACCCTAATTCTATAAAACATATGAATAATATATATGATATACAATAATATACTCGCAGTACCTACTTAGTCTTCGTATTTACGTTCTCTTTAACGTTTAATAAAAATGTCCCGTCATTAATATTAAGTCACAATATCCATTACTGCTTTAGGAGATAAGGCACTATTTCTACATGGCGGATAATGTAATGCTGCAGTGCATTATACCTACCTGTAGGACAAATGGATGGGCTTGCACAAAAAAGACGCTGCTCATCCAAAATTCCAATGTAAAATAGCAGCATTATTCTGAAGTATGTTTCGTATAGTGAGTAACGAGAACCGAAGTCTCGTACCTATAACTGATAACGAATAATTCCATCTTGGTCCTCAGGGGTAACGCATCTGCATTTTGATACTTAATTGTGAATAAATGTAACTGTCTATGGGTCACAGAATCTTTTTCACCCTTAATTGAATACAAAAAATATACCAACACTATTCAAAGACATGAGAACTTTTCCGTTGTCTTACCATTTACATATTTTTTAAACCTTTTTTTTGTATTCGAAATTAAATTGATTTTTTTAAATTAAATTTAAACAAAGCTCAATGCTAAAATTCTATTAAACGATTATTAGATTATATTAATTAACTTTTAACAGATTACAACCATATAAACCAACGTTGCGACGATTTTACGACAAGCAATAAATACCGTGCATAAAAGTAATGTCGATCGAAACGAGACATGTGAGCGCAATCTCTTGAAAAAAAAAGTATAAAAATAATCCACACCATTGTAATTAACCATCTTCATTCGGAGAATTAACGCAAGAGCGAAAACGCCTTCGGCCCAGTCATATGATTACAGTTACCGTTACAACCAACATAAGTCCACAGCTGGACACTGGTCTCTCCCATAGATTGCCTCACAGGGGAGATATTTGTAATAGTTGCCACCTTGCTTGGGCGGCTTCAGCAACTGTGACAACCTTCGAATATTATCAATAAGTAGGAATAATGCGCCGCAAGTTATACCCACTACGTACCCAAATGCGCTCAAAAAGGCCTTAATTAAATGGCAAAAACACGTTAAAATATCTATGATTGTTCTTACGTGTCGCTCAGACACATGAACGAGAAGAGAAGAAGAGAAATGCTATCCTTAGGTATAATCGTTATCGGAATAAATCTTTTACTGTAATTGATGTAAGTTTTAAGTGCACAATAATGTTTCTAAACGTATTAATATAAAATTTTAATTGAATAAAGTCAAGATTAGTATTTGCTACAAAGAGAAACAACTGCTGCATAAGGAGTACTAACCAGGTCTAACACGATTAACCGAATAGCTTAAAAAGGAGAGACATATTTCTTTGAAGTGCTAGTTTCGGCACGCAGCCCTTTATATCAGGGATACAACATTAAAATATCCTAACAGTAGTTGTTAACGTAGTATAACTTTTATGTTAACAGCAAAAGGTTCAAAGTATTTTACGTTAACTAAAATATAAAGTAACGACAATTTTTATGAAAAATACACTTTTGTGCTTGGAAATAAATTTTAAAATTCCTTGTTTATTTTGAAATTTTTGCATGGGGTGAAAAGCTGGTGCAGCAATGATATTTATACCAAGTGTAACACCGTTTATGTGAAATTAAATATCGTTTAATAGTTTACTAAGAACATGTTACCGCACAAAAATTCATTGTTAGCACGTTCATCATAAAATTTTGCAGTCGTTTAATTTTGCTTCATATTAATTAACATTAAATAACAAAGCGACAGTAAAGCAATATTATTATACATTTAATTTAAATTCTATCCGCGCGTTTATCAATTTATATCCTTTAAAATTACTGTAAATTTAAAATGGCATTAAGCCCTCATTAACACGCCGTATTCTGTAGATCGCTTTCATCGTCTATAATTACACGAAGCAGCAATGATAGGGACCTTTGCCGGAACGGTGTAATCAGTGATAATTTTTGTAGATAACATAATCTAAATCGACATAAGGCACTTTACTTGTATCCAAACAGTCGGCCATTGGAGCGCGGGGAATCGTGCAAAATTATTAATTGGCGCGCAGTCTTCAACCGCACCGCGATGGAGGACCGCAACCCATGTGGAGCGAAGCGGTAATTCTCAGTATAAAGCTTGATAATTTAACGCAACCTTGCCTAATCCTGATCTTTCAAATATTTGAGTAATCCTTTTATAGTAGATTTTATAATATGTTAGTGTGACAGACGAGCTGACAGTCCACATAATGGTTGGTTGCATCTATAGTTCTACCTGCGACTAACTTATAAGAAAGAAGGCCAGTTGCGTTGCTATAACTATCACCATCACAAGTCCATTGCTGCACATAGGCCCTCCATCATAGGTTAGCCCAAAGTAATGTCCAGGGCCATCTGCACATATCGAGTTTCTGAGTGTTTTATCAGATCATCTAGTGGGGGTTCGCCGTAATTTTTTGTTCTTCTTCAAATTTCCTCGTTACAGATTTTACCAATTAGACAAATTCCGAGTTTAACCCTTTTCTTCGCTCTCTGAGAGACTTTGTGCTTAATCATGCCAGCAGTAATGAAGGATCGCGTTTCGATTCCGTAAGTCATCTCTGGCTTCAGGTAGATGGTACTAACAGCCAGTAATAAGAGACACATTGGTTTTTATCTATTTATATACCAACCATTATCATTATTATTCCAATGTTGCGATAACTATCGGCAATAGCTAAGCTAGCTACATTTCAATTGCTTAAAAATTTAAGTGCGGTTAGTTTGACATGTCAATTGCGTCACTTTTCAAATGGCGTAAGATTTTTTAGTTGATTCCACTATCACTTTACGATCAGTGTAATTTTTACTGATTTTTAAAATGCTTGTAAGAACTATTTAAAATTTAATGTTTTTTTTTATGCCAGAAATCAAATAAATTAAAAATAGTAACACGACGATAAAACCTCTTCGGTGACGTATTTGACTAAGTATAGCCATACATTTTGAGAAATATCTTGTCTTCAATGGAGAAGAAACCTAACGTGGTCTTGCAACTATCCGATATGTTAAGTTCTAATGTTATTTTTAACAATATTCTCTTTTATTAACACACTTGTAAATTATTTATAGTATTGTTTTGTATTGCAACGACATACGGGTAGAACGTAATATATATCTTATTTGTAAGACAATGCGTAGCTGTTTATAGTTCATTTTTTTTTATAAAATACATATTTGTACAAACATATTTTAATAATTTAAGGCGATTTTAAATTATTTTTTGTTTAAATGGTTTCATAGAGTTGTTTTCATCTTTAGTTATTTGAGGTATATATAAGTATATGAGGTATAACTTTATACGGGTAAGAGCGTTATTGCGCATTTGTTTCGTAATTAGAAAATCTAGAGTCCCCAGAGAAAAGTTCTCATCATACAAAGAGTGGAAATAAATTTTTACAATAGTAAGATTAGTGGTTCTTGGATTTGGTTAGATACATAATTTTTAATGCAACGCGTAATATCTACACTGCAGTATCATTCTACTTATTACTCATGTGTCTACACCGTGTATGGGTGGGTCATCTTTATAAGAACGAGATAGGTACCTATTATGTATGTGTTACTTTATATTTGCGCGTTAATTAACCATAATTTATATTTATATTTAATTCCTGTAGTTACGGTGTAAGAATATCCACTACCCCATATCGTCCCGTGGGCGCCGTGAGAGGCGGCAGAGGGAAACAAACGAGGAAATGCACAGTAGCGTCTTCCTAATAACGACTGTAAATAAAAAAATTGCGGTTGTCAACCCACTTGCTAAGTGATCGCCCTATGAGGCAATTTATGAGGATGCCTATATTTTTTTTCTAGAAGAGGGCAAACGAGCATACGGTTCACCTGATGGTAAGTAACTACCGCAGCCCGTGAACAACCGCAACACCAGGGGAATTGCAGGTGCGTTGCAGATCCTTTAGAATGAAGTAAGCTCTTTTCTTGAAGGTATATAATATTAATGTAATA
>DWHP01004355.1:0-12638 GCA_018247895.1 Parnassius honrathi
CTCCTGGACGATCAACGACGCTTAATAGAAAGTTATCAAAACCTGCGTTGCGCTGCACTATGCCTTAGTGAGAGTAAGCGGACAATGTCATTCTATGTTGTCGCACACTTAAATTATTGGACCGAGTGGCTACGCCTCCTGAGATTTTGCGGTTTTATAAAATATTCCTTAACGCAATAGTTTACACTTAAATCTTTGTTGCATAAACGCTTGAGATATGTGTAGGCAAAATTGTTTATTTAATGTTTGTCCATGTGTGATAATTGCAACACGGCGACACGCGTCCCGATATTAAAAGACAGTAGAAGGCATTTCTAATGCCTTATTATTTACATTTCTTTGATGTAAACTCATTGGTATGCGTCTCGTGCAATTGCCTTATTTATTTAAGCTATAAATAAGGGAGACCCTATATGAACACCCTCCATCTATGCAAAAACACGCTGCTACTTTAGAGGAACACGCTCAATTACTTTATTTTATAATACTTATTATACTGTAAATGTTATTTATCTTTACTATTATAATATATCAAACTTATGATTATTTAAAGTATGAATTGAATTTATTTTAGCTTATTACTTACTAATGTATTTTCAATTGTTTTAGACGTATTTTATAGAAATTAATTATTTATGACATATACGTAGCTTTCACGTCTATCATCCAGAGGAGTTGACAGAGACTACATACTTCCATTTAGCACGATCTTGACCTTCCTCTCTCGCATCCTCCACATCCATATACCTACGCATAAATGCTCGTCGGTTAAGGGTACTCTTTATTATTAATTATTAAGAATCATAACCATTACCACTCCGTATGAAGAGAACCTCGTGAAAGCCGAAACAGGTAAACAAACAAAATATCCGAACCTTGCTCATGAGTTGACCGACATGAGGGGTGGTCTGCCGACCGAAATTATTCCCGTAGTCATTTCTGCAAACGGGCTAGTCCCAGTCAGCCTCTCGGGTCATCTGAGGCGGTTGGGACTACGTGGCGGACCGCTCCAGGCTTAAATGCAGAAGGTGGTGCTTCTCGATACCGCCCGCATAGTCCAACGGTTTCTTTCCCTTTGCCCTTAGCTCTCGGCCGTTTGGTTCCCTCTGCCGAGGGCCTCCATCTGGTTGGGCTTTTATTTATTTATGTGTTTTTGTATTTATTTTGTTGATATTTATGTATATTTATATTTATATTTTCATTTATAATTATATATTTATAGACCCCAATCAGATGATAAAACTATATAGATACACCCCATAATAATAATAAAGATAGCGTAGGAAATTGACGACCCCATCGCCCGTTGACGTAATAGTTAAATGACAAAACTGCTACGTCAACGCATTGAAACAGCGCCTTGCGAGAGGTTTGAGCACCGTGCCTCGGCAGAATTTAGGGCACAAAGGCGCGTTTGTGCTTATGGCCGCACACAATACAGTGCCGGGTCTGAACGTCTCCCGTTAATGGACGCCAAAATCATGGATGATGGACGGAAAGATAGTGCGCAACGGGCCGCTGCCTGGAGGTCGCCAGGGCACGTCTGAAGCTGGCGCTGGACGCAACAGCATGCGGGCCGCTAGCCGAGCATGGGGTTCTGCAAGACCACCTAGCAGCCCCCCACATCCATCATCCCCATCAGAAAGCTTGGTGGCGACTGGGTCTTCTCAGACACAGCAAGCGGCACCCGCTGCTGGTGGAGCACGTCAAATGCGTTGGTCACAAATAATGAACGCAAACGCACTGCGTGCGTACTTTAGGGCAAAAGGGGAAGAAACTGGTTGTTTGGCGTATCGGGCTCGGATGCATCGCTTTTCTGCAGAGCTGAAGCTATCTTTATCTATCTCTGAGCAACACCTGGCACACCGAGTTCGATACATCCTGCGCTCCAACATATTTGGTGACACCGAATTTGAACGACTACAACGTGAGCCTGTTCCCTCATTGGATGTAAATGCTACGGCTGGGAATGCGGCGCCACTAATTTCGCAGCACTCTGCGTACGTGGATGCTGCCGTGGATATTCCAGTTGTGGTTGATTCAGACGATGATGGAATGGTCTCCCACGAACTAGATAAAATGACGAGTATATTGGAAGAGTCGATGCTGGAAACGCACAGTATACCTCTTGAAAATCGACCGCGACTTCCCCGTACACCCTTAAGCAAGCGAAATCGAGCTGTCATGTGGGCTCTTAACGCAATGCTGGTGACATATTTGGAAGCCAGTCGGGACAAGCTTCAGGTCTGATTATAATAGACCGAGGGTTATTCGCATCGTCAAAATAGCGTTTACTGGGACAAATATTAGTTTGTGCTAGCCGGATATCACGCAGAAGCTAACGGAGGTCATGGATGACCCGAAGCAAAAAATTGATGCTTGGGCGAAGCGGATTCGATAATTTAGCAAGAGGTCAAGGCAGTTCAACCAGAATCGTCTCTTTTAATGTGATCAGAAGAGGCTCTATAAATCATTGGAGCGACCAGAGGTATGTGGAGCGGGCCCCGGACCGGATCAGGCTGACACTGTCGCGTTTTGGCGTGGCCTGTGGTCAGAGCCCGTAAACCACAGCGAGCGCCCTTGGATGGAAGTTGAGGCGAGCAAGAGTGCGAGTGTTACGCCTATGAACCATGTCACCATAACGCTGGAAGACGTGGCTGAGGCGGTCCGTAGAGCCCCGAACTGAAAATGTCCGGAACTTGACGGGCTACATCATTATTGGCTAAAGGTGTTCGTAGTGTGTCACGCTGTGCTCATCCGACAGTTTCCAGAGGCTCTCGATAAGAAGTCGCTCCCGATCACACTACTGGGATCACTCACTTGGTTCTTAAAGATCAGGATACCGCAGACCAGAGCAAATACCACCCTATCACGTGTCTACACACTATGGGTATGGACTTTGCTCTCGCCAACCCTTGACTTTTGAATAGACATTAATAATGCTATATATACATGATGTGATGTACGTCGCTGTAATTTTCAACTCCGATGGGTTAAACAAGTAGTTCGTTTTAAATTGAGCAAAATGCTGATGGTGATGATGACCTCTTGGCCTATTACCATTATGGTGAACACACACTGAAAGAATAGATAATATGTTTTTATACAAATGTAACTTCGCTGGGATTCGAAACAGCGACAAAAGTTTGAGCACTTCCTAAGCGGCACATCGTGATCGTCTCAATACTCTTTATTGTATTATGCCTATAATAATAATAATAATAATAATAAAACAAAAAGAGGCTTAACGCTTTCAAGCTTTGCCTACCGGTTAATCTATGGAATGGCCTGGAGTAGATTGCCTCGTGGGAGGCATATTTGCAGTTCACGTCTGACTTGTAGAGAATAGTTATATATCGCCTTGTGCGTATTATTTTAATTTCGATAGGTTTTAATTGATTTATTTATTTAGTTCTAAATTTTTGTATTTACTTTTTTATAACAGAAAGTTTATTTCAAATTAATGATATTTATTGATAGTTCGATTTCATAAAATGTCAATGCAATATAAAAAAAATATTAAATATCAGTGCCATAGGTTTTTATTCCGTTCACCTGCTACACCCTATTTTTTTCAGACGGTAAAAACATCATTGAGTATATGTATCTTTAATAACTGTTTCTAAGTATAAAGGAGTAGATAAACGCAGTCGGATCCAATAAAAGTTTCGGGGTGTTGTTATTGGATTCCATTTGGTCCAGTTATCAGTTTTCATTGAATAAATTTGGACGGGTCAGACTTTGTTCCTCATAATGTAACTGATATCTAAAGGATATAATTAGCGAATTCGTATAATGTTTATTTTTCTCAGATGAAGGTAGGTTTTATCCGCATAGTTGACGTAAAGATGGGATTTATAATTATACTATAAAAAAAAACCTCAATTTTAATGTTGTTTGTATCATTTAAGAGTGATAAATTTGTGAATTCGTGGAATGTATATCTGTTAATGGTAATAAATTGATATTAGGGTTTATAATCGGATGTAGCAATGTCATCTGTGGGAGGTACGGGAGGTACATTTTGCTAACAAACAAAGTTCTGGCAATTGAATAATGGCGTATTCGGTTTTAAAGTGTTGGAACCCTTGTTTGCAGACAGAGACAACAGTATAATCGGTGTACTTTTACACTGAGACTACTTTGGCACTGAGTTCATCAAATCTTCCCAACGTATATTTGGCAAGACCAGAAGCGGATTAAGAGTGACTGTAAGAAGAGAAGAAGAAAAAAGAGATGAAAGCCCATCACTTAAACCTAATAGCTACTAAAATATTAATAGTATTCGTCCCGCGAAGTCGTGAGAGGCGAGTATGGAAAATGTCAGAAAGATGTCCTCCAGACTGAATTCCGGTCACAACGGCCAGCCTCAACGGAGACTAGCCATCGACGCAGGACAGGATTATAGTGCCCAAGTGTATGAGCAAGCACAGGTGCACTCTCTATTCCCTCACTCTCATAATCCGATGGGACGGTAAACCGACACGACCGGAGAGAGATCAGGCGCTGGACCAAAGGCTTTACGTGCTTCCCGAGGCACCGGGGTGAAATTGTGAAGATATTTTAATTTCCAAGAAATAATAACTATTTAAAGATATGTGTAATCCACCAATTCCCACTGAAATAGCGCGGTGGTTATGTTCTGCTCCTGTGGCCCGCCTGTGGAGACGCTTCGTGTCTAGACTTCATTTTACATTACCTACATTTAGGTTAAATGACACGATTACTCAAAAAAATTCTATTACGGAGCACAGTCAATTTCCCTGTTCTAATTTAATATTTAGTTTACTTAAACTTAATTTATCGATACATTAAATTTAGTTTTGAAATGTTATTTAAAAGTTGGTTTTAGGGGAAAAATACAAAATTAAAGTAACTAAAGCGTAATTATTTCATACTTTTAAATACACAATATAGTACAAGTATCTGTATCGTGTGTACTACCTACGCTGTGAAATAAAAAAAAAAACCAGATAGCCGTATCTCATGTTAGGATTAACATTTAACGCATATGTACTTTTTTGACTATATTTCTTTACTACTTTCATGGATTATTCAACTGACCGGTTTCGCTTTCTACCCTTAGAGTATAACAGTGTTCTTACATACCATTTTTTAATATAAATTCATACAATCTTTATAAGGTTTCTCATTCATTAGTGACCACTTAAGATAGAAAAACTATTAAGTTTTAGTTCTTGTATCTTAAGTATTGTAAGTTATGAAGAAGTTATTGATCGATGATAAATAAAACGGAAAATTAGGTCAAACATGAAATCACCTTGGCTTTAAAGGGCCTTTATTATATATAAGACTAAGTATCGGATTTTGTAGTGGATACTTTCAAAGGTATATTATACCATTCCCAAACGACGCTTGCAATGGAGACGTTCAGAACCCATTTTAAAATGGTTTTTTTATAAGTGCCATAAGAGGAATAAAATGTTATTATAGTATAAATTGTATTTAAAAACACACACCACTCGATCACCGATCCCAAAATAATTCCAACACCATATTGATTACAGATAAGCTATCGCTTGTCTTCAAATTTATTATAGTATTTTAAATAAGTAATGTTATTATGGGCTTTTAACAAATTTTCATTTATTATATATTGAACCTTACACAAGACAAAAGGCGGACTTAATGCTTAAAATGCTCTTTGCCGGTCAAACTTAAATTTATTCATTATGTAAATAATTACTCCTTTTTTTTATAGAGTAATGGTGACAAACGACTCGCAGTCCACCTGATGACAAGTAGATATTGTGGATCAAAAACATCAACATTTATCCTCGATTAAGATTCAAAATGCAGATGCGTTATCACCCCTTAGGACTAAGATGAAATGTCTCATATCCAGTAAAAAGGGTCTCAGGTTCTCTACACTCATCTTATGAAACTGGTATTCTGTAAGGTTCTCCGGTCCTAAGTACAAAACTACGTGGGACCTAACGGACTCTAAGATTTATTACATTATTAATTTTCAGACCAAAAAGTTTCTATTCGTTCATTTAATTTATAATATAACTGGTTGAAAAGTATACAATTATTAGTAGGTTTTGAAAAATGTTGACGAAATAAACAAAACAGGTTTACTGAGGTTTACGTTGTTGCGTGTGTATGTCAGATATTATTGCAAAAATCATATACGAAAAAAAGAAATAATTCACGCGTTAAATCAGTAAACGAAACACCAAATTCTGATAAACTTGTCGGCATTTACCCAGCATTTACCGTTTTATTGGCCGAGAATTAGCCGGCTTCGCATAATTCGCTAATTTGGTGAAAGGAATTCTAGTAAGTAACTTAAGCTGATGGAAAATGTTAGCCGTGTATAAGCTATAAAAGCATGAAGTCATGGTTTGAGCATTAACTATTGATTAGCATGAGGCGGTTATCTGCGGAAAATTATTATAATTAATATGACAAAATTGCAAAATTAAATGGTGTGTATTTATTTGTTTATACTTTAATGTTAACTTTCAAAAGGTTTACACAACTGGTTTACTTTAATGCCTTTAGACATTCTCTCCCAGTTAACCCTAGGCGTAGAATAGTTAGATAATGTACTGGGTGCATTCTGTACGTAATTATTATTAAATATAATTATTATTAAGTATATATTTAATAAAATTATAGAAAAGTATAAATCCTATATAAATATACAAACAATTAAAGATATTATTAACAGAATAGAATATTTTTTTATTCCGTAGATTACATGTAATACTTATTGAAGATCATTTTTTACTTTACCACTGGTTCGAAAAAAACCTCTGTCCTAAAAAGAACCAGCAAGAAGCACAGCAGGACTTTTTTTTTAAATTTACAAATTAAATGGTTACAAAATATTGACAAAATTTGTTTAAGAAACAGCTTGGAAGCGACCACCTCATTCCCAAGAGTTATTAACAACCATGTATTCATTTATATTATAATAACCCTTTTTATATAACTTTTTTAATTAAATATTTGAATTTGGTAATAGAGAGACCTTGTATATTTTCTGGGATTTTGTTGTAATAGCGTATAGATTGCTCCAGGAATAAATTACTGACTCTGTGGAGTCGAGAAACTGGTATTACTAGTTTGTGTTTGTTTCTAGTGTTTACAGAATGTGTATCCCTTTTTTGTACTAAATTTACCTTTGTTTTTGTGAAGATATATAAAATTTTCGTGGATAGGTATAATGAGAGGCCAAAGATAATATATTGTATTTCTTTAAAAATTTCTCTAAGAGACTCTCGGTTTCATCTCTAACTGTAAATAAATCTTATGGCCCTCTTCTACAAAACAAAGATAGTTTTTAAATCAGCCGCATTTCCTCAATACAAAATACCATATGACATTATGCTATGGAAATAACTGAAATAAACTAATCTAGCTGTCTCGACACTAGTAAGATCTCTAATCTATTCTACAGCATATGCTGCAGAGCTTGGTCTGCTTGCTAGTTTAGATATATGGGGGCATCACTGAAGGTTAGCGTCGAGAGTGATGCCAATAAAAACAGAGGGTTCAACAGGACTCGTTTCTTTCTCATTTAAAAACACATTGGTATTCGGAATTCTAACATTCGTTGTTGTAAATTTAATACATTTAATCTACATTTAAACGGCAAAGGCAATTCATATTGTTACCAGCACGCATAAATACATACCATATATAATAAACTACTCAATACTGCTTGAGCTTCGCTTAGAACTATTAATTAACTCAGGGTACGATATTAATTGACAAGTGCTAACTAAAAGTTAGTTTAATTATAAATATGCTCTTAATTTTACGTCTCCCTTAATTTTATAAGATATTTATGATTCCAAGCATGGGTGTTATTGATATTTTTGTCTTGGGTAGGAGGAGATAGACATATGTAGAACTACCCCCGTTGAAGCATTGTGAGTTATCAAAGTCACGAGGATTATTTATTATTATGTGAAGTTAGAGAAACCATTTGTTTATCCATAATTTATAGTTGGTACAAGGCGCGTTGTAGCCGCAGAAGAAATAATTGTGGAAATATCGTTTTAAATTTGGAACAGTTGGAACATTGAAATCTTATTTTATATAAATTTAAAGTAAATCTTTAGGTATGATGCGCCACCTAGTGTAAGTTAATTGTACTATGAGTATAACCTTCGCGCAAGTGCAAGCAATAAGTTGACAAAGTTTTACTGTAGTCTGATGAACGGTATGGCTGCGCATAAAATACAAACAAACATATATTAATTTTAAATTATTAGACAAGCCATCTACTCTGACTTGGCACGGGTGATATCTGGATTCCACAACAGTGCCACCTACCGGGTCCAATTATGCCTATAACCTTCCCGGAAGGGCAAGCAATATGTTGACAAAGTTTTACCGTAATCTGATAAACGGTAATGCAGCGCATAAAATACGGACAGACAATTTTTTTTATTTTAGATTATGTAAATAAACATTCAGTCTAAAAGGTCTTCTACACGGGACGGGTACGGGACCAACCGCCGACCATCGTGTCCTTGGTCGGGTCAACCGATTTTTGTGTTCGTTCTACACGGTCGGGTGGTTGACTCAACTTGTCAGTTCTCTACGGCATTCAAAGGGTAAAGAATTAGCTAAATATGGCTCCTTGTCATTCGAAGCAACAAAAGATCGGTTTGGCAATAACTTTTATATGCTTGAGTGAAGAAGAAAAAGAAAGTGGATGAAATTTTGGCTAAAAGAGCGAATTACTTTGAACCATCTCAATATTTCAAGGATTCTTGATTTTGAAGTCTTTAGAAATTTTCTAAGAATGGATCAAGACACTTCTAATGAATTACTTGAAATTGTGCGCCATTGCAACGTGCGGTACCGTGCCCCCGCAACCATGTTATATACCCCGCGACGACTGCCAAGCACGTGCTGAGGCGTTCTCGTCGGCCGACAGCTTTCCAGTTGTCGGGGTCAACCACGTACCCGACGTGTCGTCAGGGATGTGCTCGCGACCAAGGCCGTCGAACATCAACCAAAATATTGGTCAGACAACCGATGTCTACACTGTCCAATTTTACTTCAACTCGACCAAGGTCGCGACGGTTGGTGGTTGGTCCCGACCGTGTAGAATGCCTTTCTGCATCATACAAATGGTATATTATAAGTACATACTTAATTATAACATGATTGAAAAAAATCATTACGGGTGTTTAATTTTACCGGAACATATATCCCACACTTAAACACTAGTTAGGTAGTGAGTTCAATGTCACCATTAAACCATAATCAATGGCCCCCATAATGTCCACATAATTACTATATTGACCAAACTAGCTATTTCAACAATTTAATTATTCATGAATACCTACTCGAACAAGATTGCCTTGATCAATCATCTTAATATATTTTTATGAAATAATGGTGAATCGGTTACGTAACTGTTAGTGTAAGGATTAAATATTATGTATAAATAATGTAAATTTACCTCATTTGCAAAGCATGATTCAAATTCGGAATATTAAGGGCGGTGTAAACACGTAATATCCTGTATATTCAGCCAGATATTACATCGCAATAAATATGGTAACGAAAATGCCGGTGCCAGACTATATACTTATGTGCACTGTTGACTGCCTCGATGGTCTAATGGTTGTTGAGTGTTGAGCATGGGGTCCCGGGTTCGAAACCGGATCGGCCCAAAAAAAAGTTATTGAGTTTTCCGTCAAGAAATTCTTAGTAAGCTGCTCGGAGTCAGGAAGTTGGCGGCGTTTCACCCAGGCCCACGTGCTTCGGTAAAGCACGTAAAGCCGTTGGTCCTGCGCCTGATCTCTCTCCGGTCGTGTCGGCTTACCGTCGGACTATAAGAGTGAGGGAATAGAGAGTGCACCTGTGCTTGCGCGTACACTTGGGCACTATAATCCTGTGTTGCGCCTCTCCTCCGGATGGTTAGTTTCCGAAATTCGGTCTGGAGGACATTATTACTTATGTGCCCAAATATTTTTTATTTATTTATGTTTTTAAATATTTTATAATCTTAATTGCAAAACTTTTTCATAAAGTATATATTTAGTAAATCAATTTTAGTAAAGACTGAATCTGAAGATCTTAACACTTTATCAAATCAAATCTCGTACAAGGAAAAAATATCATATTTATGATTTTTTTTGTGTGTAAGACACTAGCCAGTATTCATGTATTTAAAATTACAAATACTAAATGTTTTAATTCAAAATTTTCTTCCACGTTTAATTGAATTATTAATTGAAAACAGTATTCGTGTCGGGAAAGCTTTTGCGCGTTGCTTTTTTATGTTTTTGAGTGTCGTCTGTGTGATAGTCTTCGAATGCCATTCGTGGATTAAAGGTACTTCTAAGGCAAGATTTGAGAGCAGTTAGGTTTTCCATTCTGAGGAAACTGAGGGATGAAGAAAGGAATCGTTGCCCTTTGACGACTGTAACGAAAAGAAACGACCAGGAGAGAAAATCAATTGACGAGAACAGTTGACCTACGTATGAAGAGATTCAGTACATATTGTAAATTGGATCCGGAAGCGTTCACGAGATTTTGCACAAAACCTTCGCGTGCGGAGGATTGTTCTGCGTTAGATGAAACTTTTTCTGAATGGTACACGTTTAAATATTAGGTAAAAAGTATTTGCAAATAGCTTTTAAACATGGACAAAATGGGACATTTATAATGGTGAAGCATGTTGAAGGCGATAATTTTGATCTCCGTACCATATGCAGCGTCTCGTGTCCAATAGGTCATCAAATTAAAATGATTAGTTCATGTTTTTGCTTTAACATATTTTTAGGACAATGTTCTTAATTTTTGCGTCCTTTACATACCGGAAAAACGGTATTGTATGTTTTTGTAGTTTTAGAATAGCTTAAACATATAGCTAAAAGTTGAAATGCCTTAGATAATGATTTATAATTTTGAACAACGTACACTTACCGTTTGTCCATTAACAATACACTTAATGAATTGAACACACTCGTGTTTTGTACTCAATGACGCAACTATAAACTTGCAACATCGCTTACATATTAACATTAACAGATACAGATACAGAGTTATAATTTTATTCATTAAGAATATTTATGTAAGTATAACGTGTTAAAATGTATATTGTCACAAACTTAAAAAAGCAGTTATTTTTACAACGAATATTACTTTGTTGTTGTTTTTATTTGTATCCACGTGTTTGCTTAAAAAACTAGAGAATATTTTAATCAAAGAATTTTTTTTTAATCGCAGTTATAATATTTTTGTATCCACTTTGTTATTTTTGCTCCTGACTCGACTTTTATCATTAAACTGATCTTACTTTTATGTTTACCTGGATATAATTTGGACTCCCATTGCTTATCGATTTGTACCATTATTCTTGTTACGATGTCTAAACTAGGGACATACGTTAAACAGTCAATCTCGCGAATTGGTAGTAAAATTATACAAGTATTTTGAGTATGTATCTGATAATAGTGGACTTCTTTTAGGCTCAGGTAGACCACCTCATTATATTTCACACGGGCTCGGCTTCTAAAGCATTTATTCCAAACTACATCCTAGCATTTGCGTCTAAAACTACAAGTAATTACCATGCATAATGCTCTACATCATTCAAAGTTAACAAATCACCAGTCCAAGCAAATAAAAAAAATATCTCTTGGCTGGAAAGAAACGATGTAGAAGCAAGTCTAACAACTAAGTAAAAGCGCGCCGTCCAAGACTCTATAATCGATGAACTGGCCCTAGAGCACGGATACGAAGTTACTAGATTGCCTCTTTACCACTGTCAATACAACGCTGGCAAGCTTATCTGGGCACAAATAAAAGGCCATACAGCGAGTAACAATATATAATAAATACTGGGCTACTCTTCAGCACAGGAAAAATGCTAACACTGCTACAAACTGCGTGTGCAGAAGACACTAAAGAAGACTGTAGAAAAGTCGTCAAGAAAACAAAGAAACAATATTGTTGAAAATTAATTCATAATAGTAAAAACCTCTGAGTGCGAGAGACACCAGACAGCTACGATGACAATGTCAACCTTCGACAATATTGATCGAAGATGTCAATGCTAGTTGTAATTCAGATAGTTCAACTGAATAAATGCAAATTTTTTGTTCAACTATGTACCGACTTGTTTTATTTTATTTCCTTAAAATTACGATTGAATAAAATAAAAGGACCGGGATTCTACTGCGACTCAATTGAAATTACATACAATCACGTAGTGCTTTTCAAAGAATTGATGTTATATTTTTTGAAATAACTGTATTCGATTGAAAGATGTTTCGAACATGCTTATTCCGTCCATCATTTTTCCATCATTCTCATAATAGTGCAGGAGGCATCGACGCACGAGCAGGCTGAAAACTATTTCCACCTCAATTTTTTTTTACGATTGTTTTCGAATTGATGTGGAATAGTTTTTGGTACTCGTGCGCCAATTTCTGTTAGACTATAATAATAATGATAATTTGGTGGGCGTGGCTTATTAAGCGCGCTTACCATGCATAATCGCGAAGTGTGCAGCCTTCGTAATTACTTTCTGACGAGATCGGATGATCCATTCTATAGGGGCGTCATTTGTTGTGATAAAGGGCTTACCCCTCTATCCTTGGCCAACGAGCAATGGCAAGACCCGGTAGTACAGAGCA
>DWHP01004356.1:0-12638 GCA_018247895.1 Parnassius honrathi
TTTTTTATCTGTAACTTAATAAGTATTTATTTTTAATAATGTAAATTCCACGTATATATAATGTACTATGTGAATGTAGAATTAACAGCGAGTAGTAACAAGGTCATGAAAATCGACGGTTAGACATCGAGATCTTCAGTTAATTCAACTCTTTGCCTGCACTTTTAATATAATAGTCATTCTTCGTGTTTCATTTTAGTCGTAGTTTTCATTTCGGAATTCGTCAGAATCTTTTTTTTATGTATGTTCACCGATTATTCGAAGACGCCGGAACTAATTTGGAAAATTCTTCTTTTGTTTACCAAACGGTATACTCTCTAGGTGGTTCCATTTAAGTTTTATCGAAATTAGTCGAGCGGTTTTAAGAAAATCGACAATAAATTATTTAGTCGGTTATACAAAACTTTTAATTTTACCACTTATTTTACGTTTAATTGTCATATTTTTAATTTACGATGTTAAGTCACACCAAGCATTTTGGTGACTAAACGATATTAAGATATATCATTTAGTTAACCCTAACGTTCACCATTTTACTGATAAAAATTAATAAACCTAATTTATCACAACTTATCTTACTGACAACACCGATAGCGAGTAGATAATATTGTATGTTGTAAACTACACACAGCAATATTCCTCATACTCAATTCATAACAAAACAGTACTCAGACATTAACTAAGTAACAAACAAACAAACATCATGACCAATGGACCCTGAATTAATTGACCGGGTTTATTTACTTAGTTAACCGCTTCGGTTATCTTTTGAGCCATACACCGGTTAAAATTATAAATTCGTGGTGAGTGTGTATTGTGTTTTATGTACACACTTGTGCGATTATTTTCATTTGAGTCAAGCGTAATTTGTAATTTTATAGTAGCTAATAACAATTAAATCTTACACACAATGAATTTGTAAGAATATAAATTAAATTTTCAAGGGATATAATTGTAACTTTTAGTTTTTGAGGATTGTAGAAATATTATATAATATTTAGTATCTCATTAATAACACTGGGTAGTCAAACTTGTTTGTTGTTTGAATTAAATTACATAATATTACCACAAAATAAATAATAGCACCTACGACGCGGTCACAGACTAACGCGAATTATTTAAGTAGGTACTTGAATAAAAAACAATTGTTCTACTCGAAACATTAATTGTAGGCATTAAATAGTAAGTATAGGCACAGTCCTTACTGATAAAGAATAGGGTTAGAAATGGCGACTGATCGAGCCCGTATAGTCAACGTGCACAATACTACGCTATTAGTATTGTTTCTAATACCCTAAAGTGGTATATCGTTATAACGTCATATTATTCGGCTAATATGAAATATTTGTAAAAAGAAAATATTTGAAAGTAATTGTATGCGCAACATTAATTTTAAAATAACATTTATAACTACCAACCTGCCCTGACTTCGTCTGGGGGATCTATTAACGTGGTTTTATGTAGACTTAAGATAATTATTAAAGACCATTTACTTCATCTTACAAAATTTCTATTTGCATAAAATCACTGAATTTCTTTGATAAAATTTAGCCTAGATCACTCCTGGTATTACTTTCTATTTGTTTGTACAATTTTATTGCAGTCGGTCCAGCGATTCCGAAGATCGGCTCGGGCGGACAGACGGACGAAAACTTTAAAAATGGTTACTCATGTCATAAAAATTAGCAAAGTAAATCAACAATAATTATGAAAAAAAACACTCTCAGAACGCTTTACCTCACAAATTGGCGAAACCGAACTGAATTTTTTTTTAGTTAATGGCATTTTGTTGTCTTTGATTTCAATAACAAGTTGGACCGAAGTTACCGGACGTAGGTACTAAAAACGTATATCGCAACGTACTTTTTTGTAAGTAGTCCGTAGGTACCGGCGAGTGTGAGATAGCGACAGTGTGCAAGCAAGAAGTAAATAGAGGTAACGCCATTTTCAATCCTATTATTTAACCACGCTGGTAGTACCATATCTTGTTTAATCAATAAACATTATTGTTACTATTATCATAAAACAAAACGAAATTCACTGCTGCATCACGACTCTGATTGATAAGTAGCATTAGAAATATAAAATATCTTCAATTTTCATTCCTCTTTATACATTAAACGTTAAATATTCCGAACCACAATGAGGTAACTAAACCAAAAATCATATTTACAAATCCGCGGCTCGTTTCACCCGCCCGCCCACCGCATCGGTCAACCGCATTAACTAATTAATTGAATGCGTGCTAAGTCTCCTCATATCCTGCGGTCGTCCCCTCTTCACCGTCTCTTTCTTTTAGTAGAGCTTGGTATAAATATGCTTTTTAGTCATAAGAGTCTATCGCTTATATATTTTTAAAACGATTGATACACTGTTATCACGTAAATTATATTTTCAAACATATTAGAAGTAATAAAACGAAAATGGGGATCGGTATCCTTATAATAATAATGTAACAGTATGATCATCATCATCACCATTACATCCCTTCACAAGTCCGCTGCTGAACATAGGGCTCCCCCAAGGAATACCACAAATCACAGTCCCGAGCCACCTGCATCTATCGACTTGCTGCATGTTCTACCAGGTCCTCACTCCATCTAGTGGGAATCACCCTACACTACGACTACCCGTACGAGGCTGTCGCTCGAAAACCTTTTTTCCCCATTAGTGGTCGGTTCTTCGAGCAATATGGCCGGGCCATTGCCAGTTCAGCTTACTAATCCGTTGGACTATATCGGTCCTCTGGTTCCACTGTGGATACCCTTATTCCTAAGTTTATCACGCAGAGAAACACCGAGCATAGCCCTCTCCAGAGCTCGTTGAGCGACCTTGAGCGTCCTCATATAACCAGCAGTGAAGGACCACGTCTCAGATCTATTAGTTATCACTGGCAACACGCACTGGTTGTACAATCTCGTTCTCAGGTTTTGAGGTATACCAGACGAGAAGCTGTGTCGTAATTTTCCGAACGCTGGCCAGCCGAGTTGAATCCGTCGATATATCCCTCCATAAGCAATGACAGAAATGTAACAATAAAGGATTTAAAATTACTAACTGAATTCTATAATCTGTATAAGTCAGTATTATTCGAATAGACGAGTTAGTACGTACACAAAAGTTTTAATAATCATTTCTTAAATCTAATAAGAAATTTAAAAAAACATATTCGTCCCGACGTAAGCAAAAGCCACAAATAAATAAAACGATCTTCCCAAAAACAAAACACCATTGGTCGATTATCATTATGACTATTATTAGGTGAATCCGCTCATTAACCATTTAAAGAAATGAAACGTCGATTTAAAACCATTATTATATCGATTTTCGTCGATTTATTGATGGAATATCGACTGTCCTCGATAAATGACCGTATCAAATTACCGGCCATTATATCGATTTAGAATCGATAGAATCAGGACCCCAATTAGATCACTTATGTGTTTAAAGGAGGTTGGGATATAGACAATCATAACCGCAAACTAAAAGACCATTTTTATCATTTATAAAAGCTTTAGCCAATTTTAAACGATGTCTATCAGTTTTTTATAAAACTATTACCCCACAATCGAAAAGTAAAATGTAACTGCAACATTTGTATAAATTCCACTAATTGATTGTAGGTTGGTTTATGATATAGCGAAATTGTATTTCTAGCCAGAAAGATAATGGAACGAACATAATAACCATTGAGTTTTATTACTACGGATTACAAAATGACCAAACGAGTAAGGCATAAATAATTGGCCATAAAACGAAAAGAACGAGTGCTGCGGCTGACAATGTATAGTTTGCGAGCATAGGCTCACCTGCCAGCAAATTGTACCTACGTAAAAATCACGATAGACGCGTGTGTTTGTTTAAATCATTCAGCCCTGACGCGGCTTATAGAAATAATTCTCTTCGCGTATCTAAAAATGTCTAAGTGTGAGCCTTGTGACACTTAACCACTTACAGGCAAAAAAAAAACAATTTATTGTAAATTACAAAACGTAAAATGAGATTTTATTAGGTTGCATGCATGGGCCACCAGTAAATAATTGAACGCATTCTAACACAGTGTAAAGTATCGAAAACGTATCGTAAACGTCTTTTAGACTTTATTACTCCTTGGTACAACTTAAAACCTTAACATTACAGCGATGACCGGTAAATCACACGAAACGAATAAATTATTAGATGCATTAAGCCTCTCCATATAAATACGAAGATAATAAAGTGAATACAAAGTTGTTAAATGATTACACTGTAGCGTCAAATAATAAAAAATAAAATAATAATTGTTTTTATATGACAAAATAGTTATATTGCTTTAACTAAGTTTAAGCTTTTGAGTTTACGGGTACAAAGAGACGGCAAAACGAAGCATCTCGAAAATGATACAAAACAAGGCAAATTAAAATTAAATTATAGCCAGCCGGCAGTCGCGGCGTTTACAATAAACACATAATTGTATGGTCAGTATACCAATGGCATATACGATTGGGCGAAATAACTGTCTGCAATTTGGACGATGAATCGCTTTTTCTCGCTTACACCGTCAGTTTTATGTTTGACTGTGAAGGTTTGAATTTTGTGTGTGATAAGCGTAATATCTTAAAAGTAAGTAAAAGGTTCTTCAGTTTTACATGCAGCGATAATTAACTATGCAGAGAGTGAAACTGTATAACAAATATTATAAAAACTACATCATTCACTTAACTGTTTTTACATTCATAGTGCTTTACATAAAAAAATGAATTGTAGGATTGCTCACATAACCAACAAAGTATAATGCTCTTAACGTATTGGATTCATTATATGAATTACGCATCTTTAACATCATCTAAATCAAAATGAATGAAAAAGACCTCTGGGGCAAATTATACATTCATTGCCTTGCTGTTTTCTTTGTGATACCTAGTATAATAGCGTAATCAATTCATATAAATAACTCAAAAAGGTTGCACTAATATGTAATAATATAACTAATATGTAATAATATTTAAAGGAAAATGCCGTAAGGAAACCTCCAAGTCTGAGAAACTGAATTGGAAAAAAATATAAACATATTATGAAGTCCGCCAACACGTATTGGGACAGCACGATGGACACATTCTTGCCTCTCTGAAATTAAGGGACTATGACTTTGACTTTTATTAAATACATATACTGAACGAAATAATCCGCTTTTATCCAAATGAACTCAAGTTTTTTAAAACTTAACAAGGCTAAAAGCCTAAGAGCAGAAACGAACTGAATACAAAACTATAAAAGTTTTTCTCATATTTCCGGACAAATAAATAACAATGTGTAAGATGGACAACTACAATCGGCGACACAAGTCACGTGCCGACTACAATCAATAACAGTAATACACGAACGCCAACAAATTGAGATCGGTCAATAACTTGTCCTAACAAAAATACGGGAAATTTTGTGTTACCACACCTTGTTATATTGAACAACATATTTATTTAATAATTCTACGTGCGTTTTCAGAACTAGTCAGAAATCCTAAAACTTATTTCATTGATGTTAATTATTACAGTAAGTTCGCTATATAAAGTTTATTTCAAGGTACTAAGGAAGCCCATTTTAAAGGATCATTAAAATATCTTAATTAAAACAACCAAGTATTTTTTTTAAAAAGTTTAATATATTTTCCAGCCTTAACGGGTGAATTTCGTCTTAGTGGCAACACAGACAGACTTATGTGTTAGCCATAAACTCTTTCATTTGGCTCGGACGAGCCTTATGAACAATAAAACGTTGAGGGCTGGAGATTTGGACTGTAATAAAATATTTGCCCTAGCACAGGCTAATCCGCGTCCCTTACTTACGAACGCAATTTGAGAAGTTATAGGCTTTAGTAAGAATTGCTTCTTTATTATGTGCAAAGATATATAATGTAAGATTTACTTTGAGACTTTTTAGACTAGTAGGTAAATAAATATTTATGAATTAGTTATGCGAACTTTATGCAGATAAAACAAAATAACTTAATGACGACTCCTTGGCATAGTGGCTTAGCAATGAGTTGCGGCGCTGAGGGCCGCGGGTTCGAATCTCGACGGAACTAGAATTTGTATGGCCTACAAATAATTGTTCTGGGTCTGGAAATTTTCCTTGTACAATTTATGTTTGTAAACTGCCTCCACGGTACAAGAGAAAATCCTAGTGCGGATGTAACCTTCTAAAGAAAAGAAAAAAATATCCAAAGGTTGGACGAAGAATCTAAATGTCATACATAGACGCAAAAAACCAATTATAAAAAATACTAATATGAAAAGATTTCAACCGGATAATATTATCAAACTTGAACATTATAAATTATCTTGCAAATTCTAATTTTTCACACTTTTAATTAGCAATTTATAGTTAATTTGACTTACATATGACATATTTTATTTATTAAAACAAAAATTTGTAAATTTAATACTACTTTTAATGTTAATACTAACCAAGCCAACGTCACATACATTAATCAAGGGGCTGGATAACCGGATAATCTTAACGCTATATTCGCCAATAGGATACGAATTCGGCGGCAATCCGGGATATTTTCATGGATCGAATAAAAGTTCTCCCTCAGTGATGTGCGAAAGAGGGTCAGACTTAATTACTCGTAAATTGACCGGAATGGAGTTTTATCGGGAATAAATACATGTACCAGGATTAGTATGTGTCATAGACATTATTATACCCTTTTGATGAACGATATATTTTATTGCTTACAACGTCTCCTAAAAATATTTGAAGATTTTGGTTTTACTATTTTTTAATTACAATTTTTCTAAACCTTTCGCGTGTGTTCGTTTAGCATAGTATTGATATTCCGGTTCTTTGGATTTCTTAGTTTAGCAAAAGTGTTGATTTATTTTCCGGGAACATAGAATTAGAAAGCTAAAATTACGATTAAAAAATCTTATAAAAATACTATTAACAAATTGACAAGATGGCTAAAAGCCGAACAATATCATTCCCATATTTGAGCTTGTTAAAAACCAACTCAGTCGTAAAAATCCACAATGGAGTGCAGGCTATTGTAACATAATAACTATCAGAGATACAGACAGACACATCGAACCATATTTTTATTAATATCGCCACACAAAAGGGAGATTATCCGTCAGCGGCTTCAACCAGCAGCTGCTGCTATGTAATATTTCTGTTTGAACTTAATATCACTGATACCGTTTCCATAATTTTATATCACATTCATTGCGTTAGTTATAGATATGTACGGAACCCTATTCATATCGTTTCGTAGAGAATTTTATATCATTTTGAGGTTTCTCATCCTACTTTACCTCCTTTTAATTCCCAACAGTCCTGCTATGCATAACCGCGACACTTGTCAAGTGGATATACGATTAGATTGAGCGATAGTCTTGGACCTTTGACGGTGCTTTTCATAATCACTCCGAGTATTTTACATATAGTTTGTGAATCAATTCATCAGATTTCGATTCAAATCAATTTAAAAGTCGATCTTTTTCTGAAAGAATCGCTATCCCTACTGAGTACGTACATTTCCAATAATACCGAAACCATGCTAAAAATCTTCTTTCTTTTTTTATCAGCCCTTAAAAGTTTACCGCTGAACGCACACGTATGCACACATATCCATACTGCGGGTTGTGAATAATTCCAGATGCATAACGTGATCTTATAATAATTTGAGCATGTTTTTTGCGTCACTTGATGTATACGCAGCGCTCCATCTTTCATTTTTTGTTGATATAATAAAATAGGATATCATAGTTTTAGTAAATAATTAGAACACTTAGCAAGCAACCTACGCTGTGTATTAAATTGACACCTATGTTATATATTGAATTCACAGAGAAGAATGCTTTTAAATTCTAAAAAAGAAAATATGTAACGTAACACTCATCGTTATTATACTTACCGACTAGTAGTGCTAGAGTGTTATTAAGTAATTAAATTTTTTGTACGTTACCAACAAACAGTAAGCAAACATTAGTAATTTTCACATATCTCTCGTTATTCGCGCGACGGCACACAGTTTTTTCAATGAGTTAATACTCGGTTATTACTGTCGTACCACAGATAATAAAAATACAGAGTTACGGAAGAAGGAAACATATAATCTCGTTTCGATCGATCGGTTAAAATACCATTTTATTACCCGCAAGCCTCCAGGCCTGTTGACTTGTTGATAACTGTTGAATCGACAAAACTGTTACGTGATAATTGTTTTTTTTTTTTTATATAACCACACACTACGATTTCTCACACGAACTGGTATGAACTACTAAACGTATACGTAAACACAGAGGAACTCAGAATTAATGCTGTCAATGAAACTAAATAGATCCCCCTTTATATTTAATAAAAATATGGAAAACCGAAAGCCAAACGCACTCAATTTACGTTAGTTACGAATTGAAAATTGAAAAATAATTGAAACAACTTAATTTCAAACCATGCCAGACTTTTAGCATCAACATACAACGTATGTGACTAAACTTTTTCTCAACTCAGTTTTATAATTCGACAAGCAAATAATCAGATTGGGTTCTGACTAGTAGTGAAATGTGGATCCTGTATGATGATATTTAAACGTCTATTGCAGTAGTTAAACTCAGAGGAGCCAGCTCAGTCAAGTACCAAACGCAAATTTAATCAAAACTTATGACTGCAAAGTGGGTTCAAGCTGAAATTATTCATTACAGCTTCTTGAGATCAGGCACGACCACTTTTGTAGATATTAAGAACTGTAACGTACGATGGGCTCCTGATCTCTATCTCTATAACCTTCCGACTGGTACAAGAACCGCTACTGAGCATAAATAATTATAATATGATACACGGGACCTAATAAATATAATAATGTGATAAAATAAGAGAATAAACAAAGGAATTATTACAACCAAGGGGAAAAGAATGTTGCCAGTGCCGCACAAATACGCCGGGTATTGCTAATTAAAAGAAATTCCTACGTTATGCTTTTACTCTGGCAAAAAAATAAAACCGGCACCATGATAACTCTCAAGGTGTGAGCGATGCCGTAAGTGGGCAGCAAAACAACATTTAATTGTAAGCCCTGTTCCATAACACGAACAAATGATGGGAATTAAATAGTTTATAGCCAATACTAGTATGGTAATGTGCTACCGCGATGTTTGTTATGAAGGACAAGAAATGTTTATTGCTGTGAAATAATAAAAAGTAATGTCGCTTCTTAGCTAATAACCTATGATTGATGTGTTCCTTTAAATTTAATTGATTTTCAATTCAAAGACATGTTGTCATTTTCTCTTGTTGACGTTTGTTTCGTCAGTCAATTAGAACGTAATTGACGAATCGTTGAATTAGCTGCGATGCTGCGTAGTTACAGGTTCAAACCCCACACAAACCAAATTTAATAGCCTAAAAATACTGTAAAGTAAAGGTAACTGTGTACAACGAGCTTGGATTTTTGTTCAGGTCACATTGTGTGGTATATTGTATTGAGGTATATTGTAATAATTCATGCAAAACGCCTCCATGATATCGGAGAAAATCCTAAAGTGGGAGAAACGTTTCCTTCGTGACGAATGATTATATATATTTTGTGGATATATATAACGGATTGACAATACTTGTACCATTTATATATCATTAGAGTTGGTATAAATACGAAATGGTTATACCATCACCTACTGGACGCTGAAGATCTACCCGATCATCCCGATGAAATCCACGGCTTCAGACCGGCCGCACAACTTTTCCGTGAAGTGTTTACCTATAATTAGTATTGACTTATAATAATTATGTCATTTTCGTCAGTTTCACCCCACCAATACGTGTGCATACCGCGGTCGTAGTCCTTTGAAATTCTGATGGTGTGCGGCCGCTATAGTACAAAATGTATGGATATTGTGCCTTCCGACAATCTGACAAGACACATTGCAGTTGACACACATCGGGAATGTAAGAAGCGGACAGTCAGTGCGGCAAATTTTTAGTATGTGGGCTTCTTGAACTTGTATATTTCTAATAATGTGTCCTAGCCTAAAACGGAATGAATTCTCGAACGCAGTCATCATGCAATTGTAATCTTTGACTCCGATAAACTCTGGTGGTTCATCGGAGTCAAAAATCATGCATTTTCTTATCGTAGCAGTGGCTAATTTGGTTATTGGTTTGTTCAATTTCTGCGCAATTTTTTTCCAAATTCAGTGTCAAATTCAACCCAATTTCATTTCACTCGTACATATAAACAGATTTCTATTAATTCCATCCTTTACTTCACAGATACGATTAACAAATTAAACTTTAATGGTTTTGTATATTACAAAAATTAAAATATTCACTTTCTTACAATTATTGCCTTAATTAATTGTCTATGTGCCTCCATTGAAACAAATATATCAGTGAACGCACAATTAAACAGTAATGCTGTTGGAACGATTCATAATGAGTGCCGCTACTTACTGTTGCAGTGAATTATATTGTTTGCTGTGTTCAGACAAAACAACGACATCGGAAATTATAGAAACCGAGATGTTTTGTCGAATCGACACCTGTTTAGCCTATTAAGAAAATACAAAACACGTTGCTTGTTAGTAATGCTCTTACTGTTCTAAATCATAAATTATGTTTTCTAAATTAAATAAAAGCATGAAGTTACTATAAATGTATTATCCCAATCACTTCTATTTTTTAAGAAAATAAAGGCGCGCAATAATGTTATTATTTTTCATTCAACATGTTTTTTTTTAATCTATGCTAATAATACGTGAAACTTTGTGAAGACGTTCATAAAGCAAAACGGGTTGAAATGAAATTTGTTAATACAGATGTTACGCATCCTTGATTAATGCATGGGTCGTTTCACAAAGGATACCTAAATCAAAGCTACCATGAAAAAATAAATATTAAGGCGCTTCTGTTTTACCTTAGTTGTAAAACGTCAAGAACGTAAATCTATTTTAAAAGGGAAGGTAAACTCAACTAAACAAACGACAAGTTTAGAAAAAGCCTACTTCTCCTTCCTATATACTGAAGCCTGTGGACAGTTTGATTTCCCAAATTAAGAACCTCATCTACTCGTACCATGGCGATCATGTTTGGTGGTCGGCCTGATCATTACGGTATCTGATGTATCCTTTGACCAGGGAATATTATTCGATAAATAAAATTTAAAACCATTAACTTCAATACCGAAAAGGTAACAATTTCGTTATACCCAAAATAATGATTTTTATGTATTATTTTGCATAAATATCGGCTTCGAAATTTTGAACCAGTACTGATGAGTTAACAGGCAAGTAAGCTATCGCAATTAATAAGGGCGTCGACTTTAACAAATATTTTAGTGGATCGCTTGAAGCCCTGCAAGAGGTTACTGTTAAAAATTGAAAACGTCGCATAAAAATTAACTAAAGCGATCTGTTTGCGATATTTTATTAAGCAGCATAATCAAAACATTCACCGCATTGTAAAAGCTAATTCGCGCCCGCTCCAAAGTCACTGAATTGAAAATTTATCGTTTTTATTCCCGCGCTCTACGTACGCAAAGCGGCCGACTAGTCTGCAATCGTAGCAATTTCTTGCTATCTACGGCCGACTTTACAATAAATGGTTAAAACATCAACTTGCAACTGCTGGCAATCAAACAAATTACTGTTGCGCTTCATAAGGAAATCATAACCATACGCACGATGCCAGCGACAATTAAAGGCCGAAGCGATGCGGGACGGTGCTCCGTGTTTTACTTTTGATTTGTTCGCGCGAGATTAGGAAAACTATCATTATTATTGTAAACGATTAGATCACCTGCTTTAGAGTTTTGTATTTAAACTTGTTATTTACTACGAAAATAGAGTCATGAAATGATACTTATTTTTATAAATTTGTCTTTATTTTACAGAAAAAGTCTTGTAAATGTTTGTTGGCACGTATATTGTAGTAGCGGTGTACGAATATCTACTACTCTGTATCCTCATATGGGTGTTGTAAGAAGCGCAGCGTCTTCCTTATAACACCT
The DNA here is from genome assembly GCA_018247895.1 of Parnassius honrathi. Lineage (NCBI taxonomy): Eukaryota > Metazoa > Arthropoda > Insecta > Lepidoptera > Papilionidae > Parnassius > Parnassius honrathi. The sequence goes on from DWHP01004356.1 coordinate 11,981, forward strand.
AGAAAACAAAAAACTGTGTTTGCCGACACGCTTGCCAATGCTAAGAGTAGTAACCATGGTCAAAGTCCTCTTTATGGGGCAATTTATGACGCGGCCTATGTTCAGCAGTGGACTTTGATAGGTTAAAAAGCATGACAAAAATATCTATCTTTAATCGCTCCTAGATTATCCAAAACTACAATTAGTCCGTCATTTCTCCAGCTTTTATTAAGTGATAGCCCGCGCTTTCTGTCAAGGAATACATCTAATAAAATCTAGCGTTATTTAGGTATGTGGCCAGAGCCAAGGCGGCTGCAGGAAAACTTGGTGTTCTTGCAAGGATGCGGCGGTACTTCACGCCGGGATAGTTCCTTATCTTATATAAAGTGCAAGTCCGGTCGTGCATGGAGTACTGCAGTCGCATGTGGGCTAGTGCTGCAAAATGCCAGCTGGCAGTGTTGGACTCAGTGCAGAGACGCGCTAAGAGGTTTATTGGTGACCTTGATGTGGTTGAAATCAACCTTGTCAGCCTCGAACACAGGCACAGAGTAGCCAGCCTCTCGGTATTTTATATAATACCGAGACCGCGACCGCGAACTCAGAAAGGTCGTGGGTTCGAATCCACCATTCGACTACTGGCGTGAACCACTCGTAACACAAGCAATTTAAGCTTACCACG
>DWHP01004357.1:0-12637 GCA_018247895.1 Parnassius honrathi
TTGTAGCTCATCTAACTTAGTGGTTGTTTGTTGTGCAGTGTGTGGTCTTGCGTTGTCGTGAAGCAGCAGTGGCCTAGCGCGATTTACCAATCTCGGTTGTTTAGCAGCTAGTTCTTCCTTCATGGTTTGCAGTTGCTGACAGTAGATATCTGCCGTAATTGTTTGGCCAGATTTTAGAAAACTGTAGTGAACGACACCGGCACTAGTCCATCGAACACTCACAAATAACTTTTTCTGAGTCAATTTTCGTTTAGGGCAGGATTTGGCTGAGTTTCCAGGGTTCAGCGATTGCGACGGGCGCTTCTAATTATTATACAGTATCAAGTTTTCATCACAAGCGATTATTCGATTTAAAATCCTTTTATTTTTGTGTCGGTTGAGCAAAGTAACACAGCAGTCGACGCGTGTTTGCAAGTTCGATTCATTCAATTCATGAGATCCCATCGTTCAAGTTTTTTTTTTTACTTTCCCGATTTGTTTCAAGTGGATTAATAGAGTTTTGTCACCTACCCCGAAGCCTGCATCTCTGATGGGCTTTGTGATGGATCCGCTTCCACAATAGCCTTTAATTCTTCATTTTCCACTTTGGTCTCCGACCGTCCACGGGGTTGCTTCTGAAGGTCGAAATTCCCAGAACGAAAACATTGGAACCAAAAACGTACCGTGCTTTCTTTTGGGACACCAGCGCCCTACACATCATTAATCCTTCGAGGTGTTTCTGCAGCACTGGTGCCATGGTAGAACTCGTACTCGTAAATATACCGACATTTCATGTTTTCCATTGTACGATAATAAGCGACGCCAAAGAAAAAAATAATTAGGAAAAAACAAATGAATGAAAACAAATGAAGTTTTCAAAACTCAAATGTACCAGCTAAATGAATTTATAAATTTGAATTTGGAATTCTTAACCAAAGAGAAGATATTTTAGATCAAAGTGATCAGTACGACAAAGCGCTAATTTCATATGTACCCAATATATATGTAAACATAGCTATGGTTAAAAATATAAAATTTCTTAGGCACTACGTATTTACAATATGAGTTAGATAGACGATCTAATAGTTCAGAAGCTACCGTGTTATTACTACTACTCTTACTAGGCAACCCGTGGATATCTGTAAACAATTTCAATAAAAAAATAATTTGGTAAAAAGATTTGAGGACTAGGATGGCAGTACCTGTAATTGTACCGGTTCTCCGACCGGAAAACAGCGGCTTAGCCTCTGAAATAATAATATTAATAAATAATCCGTACCCGAACGATTACTAGGCAAAGGCCCTGAAAGCGTAAAATTCTTCCTGAACTATATGAAAAAAGTATATTACCCATACATCCTATCTAAGCCATTCATTATAAGAGATTAAACATCTGCTGAGAACGATCCATCACAGCGCCTTCTTTTGCACGACGGTGATACTTACGTATATGAACATACCTGCATACGTACATACGTACCTGCTTATACCTTGCCTGGGTGGAAATACATAAGGGAAGCGGACCAAGCGGTGCAAAAACAACATTGTAACGTTACTCACCTCTAGGGCTGCCAACTTTTTATATCAAATATAGTATTTTAGAGTTTAACCTTTATGCGTAGTTGTAGTTAGCCTATTGATATTGATTTTTTTTATAGGATAGGGTGACAAACGAGCACACAGTCCACCTGATGGTAAATGGTTGCTGTGGCCTATAGTCATCTACATCTATTTTCAATTACGAATTAAAATGCAGGTGTGTAAAATGGGTCTCCGGTTCTCTACACTCACCATACGAAATACAGCAGCATTAAGCTACTATTTCACGCTGGTATTCCGTGAGAGCGTGGTCCCTCTCCGGTCGAGCCGACCCATTCGTGCTACAACTATACTTCTAATATAACTGCAGCATAGCTCTATCACGTACAAAACTGATGAATATTAATATTTATTTCAGTTATGTTTTTACTTTTGTTCTTATAATTTTTGACGTATGTCATCTTTTCTCTCGCTTTCCAGCAATGTGTGGGAGTGATTTCATGAAAAGGGACGGAAGTGCGTAACATTAAGCCGCGTAAGCGCGCTATTTGAATTGTCCAAGGAGCGCGCGCGGTGGTAGTAAAGTGTACTGTTGGATAAACTAATTTACATGTGTAAACTTTATTAATAAATGTATTTACTGTTGATAATAACAGTCTGAAAAGAGTGAGGGTCTTTGATATAAATTGCAAGTGAGTAATAATGAATAATAAGTATTCTAATAAATGTTTCAGTATTTAGCTTTATAAATTTTGAGGTTAATTTCTGTAGCTGTTTAACTGATATTTTTAGTTTTGATTAGAAAAACAAACAGCTTGTTTCAGGATATAATGTTAATGTTGCTTATTACCGAGTTGAGAACTCAGACGTTACACATCATACCAGACTACTGTAAAGCTCGCCCGTTTTTATAATAATAATTTTAAGAATCAGGCGTTACTTTGCGGAACTCCGTTGAGGGACTAATTTGTGGAGGAATGCAGGAGGTGCTCTTCAAACTAGGTAAGACACATCAGTTTATTTTATTACGCGGATGTTAACTAATTATTAAATAATTATCAACATTTTTTATAAATATTTTTTCCGTTACCACTAAACCAGTTTTTTAGTTGTTATTAGGAAAACACTGCAGCACATATTCTGGTTCAATTCCCTTGGTGGACTTTTACAACGCCCACGAGACGATAATTTAGCGTCATGGATATACCTACATCGCTACTTCACGTTTATCTAATACTTAGTTTTTAACTTCCCCTTTATGAACTTCGGACGAGAAGATTTTGACAAATCGCAAAAACAAAAATTTTGAAAAACTGTTTTTTGGTATATCTTTTAAAAGGCTTTACCGATCGATTTCAAAAACTAATCAGCTCTTAACCTAATAAAATGACGTCGAGTGCCGTTTAGGAAATAAAAATCGGTTCATTCCTTTGTGAGTTTCGAATGAGAAAGTATTCGAAAAAAAGTTTTTTTAACATAACTTCGAGATTATGTAACATAATTTGGTTAAATTTGGAGCGCTTTGCATTTTAAATCAGCGAAAATTTCCAGGGATGGCCTGCAGGGTCGACCAATTTTTTTTAAATACATTACTTTCACATTAAGATGTTCCGTATCGTGGAGTGAGTTTACATATACGAATTTCACGAAAAAAAAAAGACATTCAGACCCGGAACAATGACTTGTAGGTAAACGTACAAATACTGTTTCATCCGGGATTCGAACCCGCGGCCCATAGCACTGCTGCTCGTTGTTAAGCTACTACGCCACGGAGCCGTCTCTAATTACGTAGTCTCTCTACGGGGTTATTTTTCAAAGAGTAGCCAAATTTTAACTTTAAGTTCAAATATAAAAATAATAATAAAACCTTACAACAATTTTGAATATACGAGTAAATTCTACTTGGACTCTGGTTTTCTGCACTCATCATACGCAGTACAGCAGTATTAAGTTACTATTGTAAGCTGGTCTTGGGGGGGGGGGGGCGTGATTCTTCTCTGGTTTGTGATGTATCCTACGTTTCAAGTCGCGCCTAAAGAACTTAATATCAATACTTATATCAATATTTTTCAGGGCTCCAGTTATACTCAGCGCTCCTGCAGTACCTGCGCTAGCATACGCCGAGTAGGAAGTCTTTTTGCATCACACAATATCCTTATGATGTTTATTTTTATATATGTTTACTTTAACTTGTTTCGTTTTGTCTACTTCAAAATGTATACCATGTGAGTACATTAAGTCAATAAAACGTGTGTATTACTCGTTTTCGACCCAATTAATTTAATTAAAAAAATTGTTTCTTTCAGCTTTACAGATACCAATTATATAGTAGGATGCTTTAACAACTATAGTAGGGTTGGCAACCCTATTAAAAACTCACGACATCCGCTCCTTAACACTACATTAACCAGGGCCCTTTTTACGCAGATTATTACATCGAATTACATAAATATTTTTATTACGTAGACTACGCACTGTATACCTTCGATTCTATATGAACGAGTTTCACCTCTTCTCTTGTTTTGTCCGTAAAGAGGCTATACGTCCGTGGAGTTTTAGAGAATGCTCTGTTTGATGATGAATAAAAAAGTGAAATCAAAAATTAGAACTAGTAAGTATACGATTTCCACCATCAAAAAGCACATGCGAAAATATGCAGGACATCTATAAAAAATTATCTAAAAAAATTTATTTTACAAACATTGTTTACTGAAGATTGATATACTTAATAACCATCCCTAGAAATTAGGTAACTGCTACCATGTTAATTAATATTTAAAAAAATTCAAAACATTTTCTGGAACAAACATTCACTGGATTTCTCACTTCTCTTTCTTCCCACAGGAACCAGCAAGAAATTCTGTGAATTTTTACTACTGAGGTTTTTTTCTATCATTAGTATGCAGTATTCTAAATTGAATAAAAACATTCTATTCTGTCCTACCGGCCGTGCAGCAGTCCACCACTACACGACGCCATATCGGCCCGTGGTTGAAAACGAACCAGGAAGTATGCAGCAGCGTCTTTCCAATAACGACTAGAAAATAAAAACAGCAGTTGCCAATCCGCCTGCTCTGCATGGCGCCTGTGGCAGATACGGTGGATATGACGTAATCTATGAGGAGTCCTATTTTCAACAGTGAACTTTAATAATGAAGTAAAAAGTAATGTTATGGTCTACGTATATCCGACGGCAAGAAGTTCACCGCACTCCTCCAGTGGGTATTAGCGTACTTTACATGTCCTCGAAATATTGTTATATAACACTGCTATTTTAGGATTGTCTCGTAGAGCAGTTGGTCGCCTTACTCTCGATTTAAACCTGCCGGTGTTTCTGACTACCGACAGAACGAGATACTCTTATGATAATTCACGTCTTGCCACGTCCGGCGGCATGGCGCCGACACTACCGCAACGTAGCAGCGCAATCCGCGTCATCTGTGCTCAACTCATCAAAGTCAACGTTCAAACATTTTATTTATTTAAGTTTGCACCTATTTAGGACGCCAAAACCTACACCGACTCGGAAAACAAGATCTGTTTAGAGAAGCACTGGCAAGAAGTTCTAGGGTCTTTTATTTTCTTAAATGCCAGGTTATTTTCGCTTACAAATATCAATATTTTCTTTGCCTGAGGACATGCTCGGGGTGAGGGTTTACCGTATTACTGCAATTATACCGTGTCATTGCTTCTTACCATACCTATGGGGCGAGACGGAGTGATTGAATTGATTGTAATGCGAGGCAATAAACAAGCAACGGATAAGACTTAGATTTTTTCATACCATTAGAATAACGAATGATCTAAACGTCATTTGAAGGTGCAAGAATACTTTTTATAAAATTATACAACTGATGGTTTGAGTGAGTGGATGCTGTGGCCCATAGTATTTTCAACTAACCTTAATTGATAATCAAAATGTAGATGTGTTTTTCAGCAAAAAGGATCTCTGGTTCTCTACATTCACCATAAGACACACAACAGCATCAAGTTGCTGCTGGGTGAGCCCACCCATTCGTGCTGCAACCACAACAAAGCTGCATGTGACTCTAGCACGTTAAAATTGATGTAGTACATGTTCAACCGCAACTAACTGTATAACTTTTTCTTATTACGCGTTTCCTAGCCATTTAGTTTTGAAAATATTTAACAGTAGAATAATCTTATGGCTTCTGAGTACAGCAGCGCCAAAAGTGCGAGACGCCTAGAACTGTGAGCGTCATCCCCTCTGGTCAGCGCGATGCTTTAGACCACACCCTCCTTACAACGTGAGGCCCACGCCCTGCTGTGGACTTTACGGGCCAATGGAGAAAATCATGGTTTACAAAGATTGCCGTCGTAGCTGACTTGTAGAGAATGTCATAAAGCATTAAGTCCGCCCTTATATCCGTTATTATAAGGTGTATAATAAATATTAAATAAATACATGTCTGCATTTCACAAGCGATTTAAGTGAAACCTTCAAATGAAATGAAATAAAATATAAACAAATTTCACGGCAATTGATGTATTTAATATGATCATTCTCAACCATAAGTGATAAGATATAAGTTAAAGCATACTCAAGTGCATTCTTTATTCCCTCACATTCATAATCCAATGGAACGCAAATTCAACACGACCGTAAAGAGATGACCAACGGCTATACGAGCATTCCGCGGCACGACGGTGAAGCACCACCAACATTCTGACTCCGGACTTCTACTAGAATTTTTGCTCGAAAAACTCAAAAACCGATTTTTGCGCTGACCCGGGACCTTACGATAAGCAGTCGCGGTTACAGCCACCAGACCACTAAGCAGACATTGTCGACGTAAATGAGAAGGCCATACTGCCATCTGTAGCAAGCCTGATAATGAGAATGAGTAACTGGGAGTTCCCAAGTTTCCCACAGACGAAACGAAGCGAGGTAATGGATAATGGATTCTCTAAAGCCGCTATTACCTACTCGGCCACTATTAGCGATGCGAATAAATTTAATTTTATGGATTTTAAAATTTAATATTCATAGCACGCGAACAACAAGTTCGATTCCAGTTATTGTCTATAAAATTGTTAATTGCAATTTACTTGTAAAGTGCTGATTTACTTCGCGCTCGACAATGTAAGAAAACATCTCGGACGGCGGCGGTCACGCATCATCAATACCAGGTGGTCACACAATGTGGTAGAGCCGCGCTGCAGTTATATCATGGTTTTACCGCGAAAGGATCGGCTCGACCGAGGAAAGGCCACGCTCTCACAGGATACTAGCTTAAAATAGTAGCTCAGTGCTGCTGTGTTTCGTATTATGAGTGTGAAAGACTGGTGACCCTTTTTACTGGAAACGAGGCATTACATCTTAGTCCTTAGGAGTCACAACGCATCTGCATTTTGATTCTTAATCGAGGATAAAATAACGTAGATGGCTATGGGCCACAGTTACCATCGGGTAGACGGTAGACTGTGTGATCGTTTGTCACCTTTATTCTATATAAAGGAGTCTCTCCTGTAGCTGCCCCTCTTCTACGTTACTTGCAAGCTTGTACGTGCTGCAGCAGCTACCAACCATCGTGCGAACGGTAAGTTCGCTTGTCACTTTAATTTAACAATAAAACGTCAAGTAAGTTGTATGACCGTTTGCCTTCTTCTCTAAAAAAAACTAAATATGGAGATCTGCAATACAGAGAAATAAATAATATTTGGAGGTTATGTGAAGTTCGCCATCACGTATAAGGGCGTGGCAGATTCTATCCTGTTCAACCCTGTCAGATGAGTCATATGTAGTCTTTATTGTTTAATGAACCTTGACCTTCTATCTGAAATATTATTATAGTACCTAAATACCGAACTAGTCATATGCCTTACATTATTATACATACCACGAGCAAACACAAATTACGCAAACAATCCCGCTTTATGTCATATTGTTCAAAAATACACACACACACTCACACACACACACACACACACACACTCTCTCTCACACATACACACACACACACACACACACACACACACACACACACACACACACAGAGCATTCATGGTTACAAGAGTGAGTGTTCCACGTCCCAATGTCATAGTTAACCAACCTTTAGTTTAAAATTGGTTTAAAATTATTAATTTTCTGTCCAGTCTTGCAGTTGTATGCTTGGGTGGGGTTTAATTTTATTAATTATCTTTCAGTCCAATCGTGACTATCTATAGTCACGGGGGGGGGGGGTACTGAAAGATAATTAATATACTCTTGCTATACTCGAAACGTCGGGAGTATAAAAGAGATAATATATGCGATAAAGTCCATAGAAACTAGTTTCATTTAAACATTAATTTCATTACGATAAGCTGCGTTTCACGGTAAGCTTTAACATAATTGGTAATCGTCCGCGGAGGTTAAACATCAGCCGCGAGTCGCCTCGACTGTGAGCTCACTCTTCTGCTATTTATGACTATGACTTTCATTGAACCAATGAGAGATCTCGTTCTTCCAATTAGATTAAATACATTTATATGGAATCTTTAGAATCGTTGAGATCCTTTTTAATATATTTTTTATAAAATAAGGGTAACAAATGGGTACACAATCCACCCGATGATAAATGAATACTTTGTAGACATATACATTAATCCTGAATAAAGAACCAATATGCAGCCACTTGTCACCAAATGTCACCCCTGAAGACTAAGATAGAATGCCTGGTTCCAGTTAAAAGGGTCACCAGTTTTTACACTAACCCTAAGAAACACGGCAACATTAATCTGCTATTTTACTCTGGTATTCTGGGAGAGCGTAGTCCTTCCTCGGTCGAGCTGACCTTTTCGTGCTATAACCATAATATAGCTGCTTGGATCAGATTAAATAAATATTTCTTCCTTTTAAAAATAATTCTATAAATATATCTAATTGATTTTATTTTTTGAAGACACTAAAATCTGATCTTAATTTCAACATAATACCTATTACCTATAATATGGTTGAACGAATATGGTTGACAGACGAGGTGCACAGTCCACCTGATGGTAAGTGGATCCTGTGATCCACATATACCTACATATATGGCCTAAGAATCAAAATACACATGTGTAACCCTGAGGACTAAGGTGGAATGGCTCAATGCTAATAAAACGCAGGTCTACAGTCCTCTACACTCTCCATACGAAATGCAGCAGAATGGAACTGTTATTTGACCACTTTTGGCCCATTCGGGCTGCAGCCGACGCTACTGCGTGTGCATAATGATTGCTTATCCCCTGTGCTGCAGCGGATATGGTTTGAATTTGAAGTGAAAACTTTATTAAAAAAAGAAAAACATGAATATCTAAAGCATCTGTGCCTGTGAGTGAACGAGATAGAATACATAAACCTTACAATTACCCTACCCTGCACACATGTTCTTATTTTATTTTATAATATAAACAACGAATGCGATTACTCAAAGAGAATACATGGGCGAGGGAAAACCAGGACGGAGAGCGGAAGGTGCGGTTAGGAAATGACTTGTTCAGTGAAGAGGCGGACTGCGGTTTAATTACTAGAGTAGCAATATGTTGCCGGTGTGTGCTTTTATATGTACTTAAATATTACCACTTTTTACAATGGTAGTGACTAATTACCTCACATACTTCCTACTATAAAGTTGCAAGTGTTGCTAGTGAACAACTTCGGACATTTCCCTACTTATCTCACATTTGCGCTTAGAGCTTTGCTCCAAGCTCCATTATTACCACATCGACCCTCTAAACTTTGCTTTTCTAAAACACACCCTCACCCTATAAACCTCACTTCCTAAAGCGCATCAACGTTTTTATTTGTAATACCATAAACAACAAATTCTGTATTGGCTAGACTTATACCTAGACTGATGTAAAAAAGTGCACCACTACTTATCTGCAACGATTTTTTATAATATTAAGTGACATTTTTGATAAAACAGTCCACTTGATGGTAAGTGGATGTTGTCGTCTAATGACATCTAAATTTATCCTCAATTAAGAATAAACATGCAGATGCGTTGTACACCCTTGGGGAACGAGATGGAATGCATTATTTCCAGTAAAATAGGTATGCGTTAAGCTGCTATTTTACGCTGGTATTGTTGATGTGGTACTTTCCGGGTTAAGCGTGCTACAACTATAATATACTTGCAACATGGTTCTACCAAGTACAGTATACAGAACGCATTCCAAACACTCCGCTTGACGAATTTATAAAACAAAGCTAGGAATACCCAGTGAAACGTGAAACTATAAATATGGCGCGCGCAATATTAAACAACAACATTACGTGGCTGCATTGCGTGCGAGAGAGGCGCAGCCGTCTGTACACAAATTCTCACGTACAACACAAACTATAAACAAATGAAAGTCATCATAATCCATAAGAACAGCAGTCTATGTGCACAACTAGACGTAAGACTTTCAAAGAGTTGGACGGCGTCGTTGCGCAGTGAGTTAGCAATGAGTTGCGACGCTGAGGGCCACGGGTACGAATGCCGCATGAAACTAGTATTTGTATATCCGTTCCATCCCTTACAGCCCATTAAAGTCCACTGCTGAACATAAGTTGTACAAATAATTATGGAGAGTTAGTCTCATAGGGGCGATATTTGCAATGGCTGTTTAAAAAAAATAATAAAACAAGAGTATGCTGGCTGGCTGGAGTTTTCTGATATTTTAGAGATAGACAAAACAAACAGAAATACTATACAAGTGACAAACTAGCACAAAGCCCACCTAATCACACACACTTACATATATCAATAAATATTGATATTCTGAGTGCGCGAAGATCTATTAATAGTCTAAGAGACTAAGATTCAAAATGATACCGATACGTTCACGTTGTCAGTTATATGGACTAAAATGGAATTCATCGAAGTGGTCACCAAAAGACTCCGATGGTGTTTATAGCCGAGAGGCAAGGCCGCAGATGTGTGCATAAGTGTTGCCGTAGCCCCGCCAATGCGTTGAAAGGTCCGAGTTACGATGCGGCGAAAGTAAAACACCATGGCGTTTTATTCGGTGCGAATCATCGATCACTAATAAAAAAAACGTGCAAATCCGATATAATACCTGTTCAAGCTCTAGCGAAGTGGCTACTTGTCAACATATTGCCAAAGAACGAAGAGAAAAGACAGAGGTCAAATAGTGGAATCGAACTAACGATCTTTTTTAGTCTTGCAGTCCGTCACCTTAACAAATAAGCTACCATCCCTTCATTATAATAACATGTTTAATGTTCATTCAATTAGAAAAAATTATGAAACTGAGAATCAACGATGTTGTGGTTCAGAAGGATATAAAAAACTTTACGGTTAAAAGCGTATTCAATCAGAATTCAATTGGATGCGGCCAGCCGACACCGGGCGAGTTTACGCATTGCTGAACTCCGCCAGTGGGTGCGATGTTGAAGCGGCTGCATTAACGACGCTTCGTTGATCTCAGATGACGTATCTTCTATTACGAGGCCGTAGCCTCATTGTTGGCCTACAATGGTATCATACGTAGGGTTACCACAAAGATAATTGAAAAGTTCTGATAAATAACCTGATCTCCTCAGGAAAGTACAGACATGTTGTGACAAACGTAGTAAACAAGCGTAAAAAAAGTGAATGATTGGTTTTGTGTAATCTCGCGTTGAATCCAATTCGCTTATTTCACTACTCCCAAGCAAAATTTGCTGTATTTCGTTGAAAAATCGAAAACCCCTGACATTTCCATAACCTGACCGCAATTGTGACAAGAGTTCAAAAGCACGGACATGGTAGCACAAATCCCGACGTACGGTGTAAACACCCAGTACCGTCTTTACCGTAAGAGCACAAGGGCCCGTGCCCAGGGCATCATCACGGGGGCTCCGTAACGAAAGGCATCGGCTTTATTCGCTTACGCTATACAATATTTTTTTTCTATTTTAGGAAAATATAATCCGACAAATTTTTTATTGAGTAAATGGGGGCGTTATTAGTGACTTTCTGGTAACCCTGAGCAATGACAAGCCACATATTAGAAAATATGTAGTTCCACATTTCGTCGCCATTTAAACGTTTTTGTCGGGCGTACAGTCACCCTACTTATAGCTTGGATTTTTTGAACCCACATTGAATACCCATTTTGAACCACATTGTAATAATTTTTCGTTTAAATTCTTTCAGTTTTTCGCATTAAATATAGCTTTTATCCTTCCTAGCATTGTTCTAACTGTTCGTAAAGTTTCATCACAATTGGTTCAGCCATTTACTTATTTATTTAACTAATATTTGCACAACATGCATAATGTACATTAATATTTGTACACTAGCTTTTTATCCGCGGCTTCGCTCGCGTGGGCTTCAATTTAGAAACATCGATAGTACTACTAGGAACTAAAATTAGCAAAACTGGATTACTTGTGGAGTCGGTACCCGTATCTATGTTGGCAATGTTATATGCTACAGAAACACGTAAGTTAGTTTATTGGAATCACATAAATACCATACGTCAAGGAACACTTTTTTATATCGGGCTTTCGATGTGTCTTTAATTACTCGAATCGGAAATGCGTTGTTTACATAATATTCATTATTCAAGTTAATATAGTCTTGATAAAATAAAATTTAATTTCATGGTCTTCATTAAGTTTGGATATTGATCAGCACCACGCGCCTGTATTTTTTTACGTCCGAGTACACTTCAAAATTTCATAAATGTCGTTCTATTCATGGAGAACGTGTGAGAAGAACTAAATTCATGAACAGGAGTAGAAATCTACATAAGATGGAAAGCTGCATCTTCCTGATCACAGCTCAAAATATTAAAAATATACAGTTAGCAACTCGCATGCCAAGCGTGGAAGTAAAACCTGACTTTTGTTTAGACCACAGGATAGAAAATTTTGTACGTATTTTATAATGCTAAATTTCTTCATAGAAAAGCAGTCTTTAATGTAAGTGTTAATGGTTTTAAGTGCTGTGGGTGGTTGGAGTAGTACGCGACCGCTCGGGATGAGTCGGTCTGTTTCGGCATTACCGCTATGGGACCTATAGAGGCACCCGTAGATGCGCGGATGGTCGTCGCTGTCCACGCGTAGCCAAAGGATGGACAGGTCCGAACCTTCAAGACTGCCGAGGCGTCGAGAACAGATGTCCTCTCTGACGTA
>DWHP01004358.1:0-12637 GCA_018247895.1 Parnassius honrathi
AATTTATACAATTTAATGTTAGTTTTGTTTTGCATGAAATTATTAAGATGTTCCTGTATCAACATTAAACTTCCTTTTTCATTTCATATTGTTTTTTAGTTTTATATCTCACTAGAGTGGTTTCAAGTTTTGTATCCCAACTCAATGCTATAAAAATTGTTTATTTAACTAAATACTTGTATAATTATTTTTATATTAAGGACTGCTATTAGTATAATTTTAACTATTTCACAATTTTTTTTACGTGGAATAGACAAGCTGTAGTGTATTATGGTTGTAGCACGAATGTTTGGCTTGACCGGGGAAGGACTTACACAGTACTAACGTAAAATAGCCGCATAATATTACTGTTTTTTATATTATGTGTTGAGAACCGGGAGTAAATGTAGAGACCTTTTTAATGATAGTGAAGCATTCCGTCGACCTAGTAAAGCCACGGTGAAGATATAATGGTTGCAGAACAAATGGGTCTGCTTGTCCGGGTAAGGACCATGCTCTCACAGAATACCAGCGTGAAATAGCAGCTTAATGTTGCTGTGTTTCGTATGGTGAGTGTAAATAAGCGGAGACCCTTTTTACTGTAAACGAGGCATTCCATCTTTGTCGTCAGGGGTGACAACCATTGTGCATTTTCTGCCACTGCATCCATTTATCATCAGGTAGACTGTGTGCTTGTTTGTCACCCCTATTTTATAAAAAATGTGCTCGTTCGTTACCCTTATTCTATAAAAAAATGTGCCTCGTCTTTAGGTAGACTGTGTGCTCGTTTATTACGCTTATTTTATAAAAAAAGTCATAATGAATTAAATGTCTAGTTCTAAAGTGCTCATGACAAGTAACACTTCTCGGGTTAATTTACGTAACGATAACAACTGAACTACTCAGTCCACCAGATGGTAAGTAGATACTGTAGCGCTTAGATGTCGATTATCTACTCTCAATTAGGAATCAAAATCATGAAGTGTTGTCATTCCGCAAGACAAAGATAAAATTCCACGTAATCAGTACAATAATTTTAACCAACTTATAATAATTTTAAAAACAACTAGACGGCCGATTGACTTGAAAATTTGCACTTGTTTCAAGGACCGATGACAATACAATAACATAACAACGTTATTCTAGTATCCTGATCAGGATTACCATGATAAAATAAAATATTTATAGGGATCATCACAGCTCGTGATGATTTAATAGACACGTGCATAGCGCGTGATCATAGTTATAACCAAAACAACAGATAAAAACTGGTAACAAATAAAAAAATTGTGTCGATTAAATTTAATGAAAACATTAGTTGATCGAAAACCGGATCGGTCGTTAGGTCATTTCCTTGTTGATGGATTGTAATGGCTTTACAATTTTACAGAAGTCTCGTTAAATAATTGTTAATAAAGTGGAATTTGATAGGTTAGAGTAAAGACGTCCACAATGCATAATGAAGGCATGGTGTGTTTTTTATTGCTCGTGTCCATAATTTCAGTGCATGTACATTCAAGCTTGAATGGATCAAATTTTAATCAAAGTGATGTCAAGTTAGACATCAGAAAAAACGAATCGGATTGGTCCAGATTACACGAATAGTAGTAGTGAAACTAAGGGCATAGTTATATTATTCCCTGCATTTCAAGCTGGTATATGCGTCACTGGCATAGCAAAAGTCAATAAAAAGTGTGTGCCTATTGATTTTTAATAAAAATAAAAACAATAAAAACTATTTTCTGATTTTCTCAACATTGTCAAACAAAATGAAGAACTGATTCGTAACAAGTTTAAGCTCAGTGTAATTTTTCGTTGTGTACATCAAATTAACAATTGCCTCCACTTGCAAAAGTGAAATAATTAGATAAGAAAAGGAAATATTATTTATTTCGTAAGGATTTTGTTAATTTAATATAATATAATCTGGTGGACATAAAATTTTAACTTTTAACTAATTTATGCACATTGTGCTTTTTATGTTTTATTAGTAAAGTATCATACAATTATTTGTAATTGTAAAATTGTGTGTGTGACTAGAAAAGTTCATGTATTTACTTAGTAGCCTAGTTTTAGTTGAAAGTAGTGTAGTACTTAGTTGAACTACTGTTGTAGTTAGTTGAACTGCTAAAGTATTTTTAATAGGAACATTTAAAATGCCAAAGATTATTGCATTGATTTTATGTAGTTTATTTGTTTTTAACGTATTCGTTTTAATAAATAATGAACCAGTAAAAAGAGTAGAAACTTATGCGCCCTTATATGAGAACGTAAAAGATTCACCAAACAATAAAGTTTTCGATACCGAAACTAATGGCGAGATAACAAAATTTGCAGCTTTTGATGTCTCTAATTGCGCCAGCTATATGATACGAGTAAACGGAAAATGTGTATATATTGACTTTTGACGAAAACTGTGTATGTTGCATTATTTTGTGCATGGTTGACCTAGAACTAAGATATTGAAATGTTGTCATGTATAAAAAATGAAAATGTAGAAAAGATTAACAATATATTTTCTTTTACTCCATGCTATAAATATAACTCTTTTAAAGTTATTTTTTATGTTTTACTTGCCAATTGGTTGAGAAGTTACCTCTGACCAGGGTTGAACCAGCAAGAAACCTAGTGGGACATTTTTAAAAAAAAGAAAAATTTGCAATCATTTAATATGTTACACAATTAACAACACAAAACAATTTAGTAATAGCTTGGTTGCGATCACCTAATTCCCACGAGTTTTATCGTCTCCAAATTCCTTAATTTTATAATATTTTTTACGATCATTGTTTTTTGAACTTGGCAGTGGTGTATATTTTCTGGGATTTATTTGTAAATGTGTATACGTTGCCTCACGAATGAGTTACTATGTAGAGTCGAGTAACTGGTACTATAAGCTTCGGGTACTTATCACTTCTTTTTTTAAACTACATACATTTTAGTGTATATAGTATAACATATAACATTTTCGTAATTGAGAAGCCAAACTGAATATATTACTTTTCTTAAATTATTATATATAGACAATCTTTGGGTTTTAAATCGGAGTCTTTCTATCCTGACCTGGTGGCGGGGAATTTTTTCTACGTTCAGCAGGTGAGTTTGAAGTCGCGGAAATTGTCCGATTTGTTAAGTCTAATTTCCACCAAGGGGTTATTCGAGAAATGAATATTTCCTCGCTCAGTATTGCTTTAACCTTAAAATTGAAACCTAAATTATTTTGAGTTGTAATCGGAGTTTCTGTTCCCATCTCTAGTTTCATTTTCCTCTATCGCCTCTTAAGAAACCCATGGGATGATATGGGATAGTAAATTTCTTACAGCCGCTAGTAGTTGGCGTTAAATTGTTTTAACGATTTATAAATATGCTAAGATATCAATGAGCTTTATGGTTATTCTCACTGTATTGTGAAATGAAAAATACTGATATGTTTTGTCGCAGTCATTTAATTATTGAATGAGAGTTATCTGGACGAAGATAAGCATAAGTTCTTCAATTTATAGAAAGCGAAGGAAAATTGCTTGGCAATAAACAATCCGATTCAATAAGGATTGTTTACGGTGCGGCAAAATTACTAGGATGGTATACTACTGCTAATTTGTATAACAAGCGGTTCACAGTTCAGTTTCGAATTAAGTGTAAAGTTTGACGGCGAGTTTACCTTTCAATAAATGACGGTGTAATCATGTCTTTAAATTTCGAGACGACTGACACTGAAACGTCAATTCACTTTCATTCCTTTCCCTACACAAGTCCACTGCTGAACCTAGGCCTCCCCCAAGGTATGCTACAAAGCACGGTCCTGAGCCACCGGCATCCTTCAACTTTCTGCATGTCTTACCAAGTTGTCACTCCATCTAGGGAGGGCCCTACACTTCGCCTACAGGTATGTGGCTGCCAATTGAGAATCTTTGTTCTCCATCGAATGTTGGATCTTCATATTATATGGCCGGCCCATTGCCACTTCAGCTTACTAGTCCGTTTGGCTACGTCGGTCACTCTGGCTCTACTGCAGATATCCTCATTTCTAAGTTTATCACGCAAGGTAACCCAGAGCATAAACCCTCTCAATAGTTCGCTGAGCGCGTTTGAGCGTCCTCATACGGCCAATAGTGAAGGAATACGTCTCAGATCCATAAGTCATCACTGACAACAATCTTGTTTTACAATATTGTTTTGAAATTTTAAGGTATATCTGATGAGGCTATAACCTTCAGGTTAATGGCGGTGTAACCATGACTTTACGTCAGGCGTAAAATACCCAGAACAGGGATGGGCAGCAACGTTAAAGGTGCGAGACGTCTGGCACTGCTATCGTGCAAAATCCATTCTAAAAAGAGAGAAGTTCATTTCCATGCAAGCAGACGTTTATGGGCGGAAAAAGAAGGAAAAGAAGCATTTTTTAGTATAAGGGTGGCAAACGAGCACACAGTCCACCTGATGGTAGGTGGATGCTGTAGCCATAGACATACATCTATCCTCGATTACAAATCAAAATGCAGATTCGTTGTCAACCGTGAGGACTAAGATGGAATGCCTCTCAGTAAAAAGGATCTCCGGTTCTCTACACTCACCAAATGAAACACAGCAGCGTTAAGCTGCTATTTGACACTGGTATTCCGTGAGAGCGTGGTCCTTCCCCGGTCGAGTTGACCCATTCGTGCAACAACTATACTAGTAGTATAGCTGCAGCATGGCTCTACCACGTAGAAGCAGAATTTATTATCCATTATAGGAGACCTTTTTTACTGGAAACGTGGCGTCTTTGTTCTCAAGAGTGACAACGCACCAACATTTTGAATTTTGATCGAGGATAGTTGTAAATATCTATAGTTTACATCAACCATTTACTATCAGGTGGATGTACGGTTATACTTGTAAGCTTTTAGTTGTGTTATCAAAAAAAGCGTGACAAAAATCGGTAATGATATCTTCTTACTGACAAAATATAGATTATATTTGTATTGTTAGTTAGTGATAGAGCGACGCTGCAGCTATATTATGGTTGTAGCACATATCTAATATGTAAAAAATAATGTTTGCTTGTTCGTATTTTATGAGCTGACATACCGTTCATCAGATTGCGCTAAAACTTTTTCAACACATTGCTTGCACTTCCGCGAAAGTTAAAGGCATAGTACAATTAACTTTCAGTAGGTAGGTAGTAGGTAGGGTGACGCGCATGTCGTTTCGACAAATTTATTTTAAAGTCATATATCATTCAATTTCAATAAATGTATTATCATTGCTTATTGAACAATATAACCCTCCTAAATTTAAAAATATATTTTCACAATTATTTCTTATGCGGCAACAACGCCCCAGGTATTACCTGGTACCAACAACGCCCCAGGTATTAGCTAGTTCAAAGTATGTTATTTTTAAGAGCTTGATCATAATATGAAAATAAACACTTACGTCTGGACTGATATCGATGAAGTTAGCGCTGGAAACAAACTCCTTTAAGAAGCCGTCCAACTCCGTTCCCTCGATGTAGCCATTACCTGACAAAAAGAAGACATTGTTATTATTTCAACATCATAGGTAGTAATCTCTAGTTTATTTATTGTATTCAACTGGCTTTTTAATAGAAGTAATGGTTTCAAACGAGTACACATTTCACATAATGGCTAGAAGTTAAAGTTAAAGCTAAAGTTAATTCTGTGGCTCGTAGACTTATCCTATTATAGTCTCATAGTATAATAGTCTTACAATTCACGAGTGCGGTTGACCTTTGGATGTGGTTCGACATGTACATTCATAGTATGACAGTGTGCGTGCCTGGCGAAGCGGGCGTCCGCTCACAACCGACCGCTTCCTCAGGCACGCACACCACAATGTCTCACTGTGCGTGTACATGTCGAACCACATCCAAAGGTCAACCGCACTCGTGAATTGTAAGAACTATATCTGTAGTAGTAGTTGGCTGCATTTGCCCATGGACTACAGTAGCTGTTGAAGTGCCTGCGTCTTCTTTCTGAGCAACGAGTCAAACTACGTACTCGTAATAATTACGTCAGTAGATTACGTTAATTTTGAACATGTTCTTTCTCTTTTTAATATTTTATTACTCTCTAAACTACTGTGAGATAAATACAATCATCCAAGTTAACATTCAAGTTGCATTATTTTAAAATTCCCGTAAACTCCCGAACAGTAGCCACCCACCATCCGGTGGATTATAAGATTGTTTGCCAATTTAGTCATATAAAAAAATAGATAAAAATGCTTAGAATACACAACGAAAACAAAAATGTCAAGCCTTCACTCTTAAACTGTATAATCAAAAAACGATTGTAATTTTTTTGTAGAAGAGGGAGTAAACGAGCATACGGCTCATCTGATGTTAAGTGATTACCGCCGCCCATGAACAACTGCAACACCAGGAAAATTGCAGATGCGTTACTGGTCTTTTGAAAAGGAGTAGGCTCTTTTCTTGAAGGTTTCTAAGTTGTATCGGTCCGGAAAAATCTGTGGTGGTAGTCGATTCCACAAGGAAGTTGTGCTAGGAAAAAAACTTCTTTTAAATCGTACGGTGGTGGACCGCCAGATGGTATGGATGGTGTCGAGAGTTTTGCCGCAATGTGGGATGGTGAAAAAGTGCGGCTGGAATTAGTCCGAACAATTCCTCAGAGCACTCCCCGTGGTAGATACGATAAAATACGCAAAGAGATGCAACAACTCTTCTCAGTGTAAGTGAGTCAAACCGATCGGAAAGAGCTCGGTCGCCGACGATTCGAACATCTTTGCCCTGGATGCGAGAGAGCTGACACTGGCACTGTTATTATATTGAGAAATTTGAGAAAAAAAATTTGAGAAAACGATTAGTTTTCGGTTTTGGTTTCGGTTTAATCTTTTCCGTAGTTAAAAATAAATCCAAAAAGATCTGTTTAAACAAAATCATTTAAAAAATTCCATTTTAATAGTTTTAACTTTATTTCAATAACTATACGGTAGTTTAACTTTAATCCGATTTGCTGGATGTACAGACTCTATGAGGATAACGTCATGCAAAGTGTACTAAATAGCAGCTTAACTCTTCAATCCCCATAAAAATCCAATGCAATCGCATGCTTCCGTCAAATCCCGAGCCGATTGCTCGGGATTTGAAGCATGGAGGTTATGCGACCGCACCCACCCACAGCATTTTAAACCGTTAAAGCGTATATTTAGAGACTACTTTTCTGTGAAGAAGTTTGGCATTATAAAATCGATACAAAATTCTCTATCCTGTGGTCTAAACAAAAGTCAAGTTTTATACTTCATTATAAAAAGATTTTATTGTATTTTGATAACAAAAAAAGGAGCAGCGAGAAAATGACAATTATTTCTATATATTACTCGAAATTATTTACGTAAAAATATGAATTATATTCACACAAAAATTTTCACATTACAATTTTACAATAAAATACTATTAAAACACTAATAAAATACTAGAAAACTTCAAAAATCAACACAAAAATGGCGTATGAAATGAACGTAGATTATAAATAAATATTCATGGACTAACTGACTTTTTATTCCACTAGAGGGTGGAAAATTTTGTATTGATTCTATAATGCCCTAAACATAAGTATTTATGGGTTAAAGTGCTGTGGGTGGGTGTGGTCGGATCCGACTACTAGGGGTTTGAGAGGTGTTGCTGTATTTCGTATGGTGAGTGTAGGGAACCGCAGACCTATTTTTGACTTAGAAGTTACAAAGTAGCTGCATTTTCAGTCTTAATCGAGGATAGACGTAGATGTCTATGGGCCACAGCATCAATTAACCATCAGGTGAACAGTGTGCCTGATAGTCTCTCTTATTCTATAAAAAAGACGAATTTTAGTTCTTAAAATACATTCTCTCTTTCAGAAAACTTATTCCGACAAAATGGTTCCCCGAAATCTTAACTGTTATTAATTATTAGCTAAAGTTAGTTTGAGTAAGGGATTTGCAATCGTAAAATTCGGGGCGTTGAGGATAAGCTTAGGGTATTCGGTTTAATCTCTTTAATGCTTGATTGGCACTAAGTTATAACCCTAACTGTTTTATTGCCAGAAATCACATCGCCATGAGTGTATATATAACTAAAAAAAATTAGGTGTAAAACAATTCTTAAATTTTTTGTCTGTTTGTTTCTGTTAATCTCCGAAATGGCTGGACCAATTTTGACGGGACTCTTACTGGCAGATAGCTGATGTTATAAGGATGAATTTAGGCGACTTTATTATGATAAAAAGAAATGAATATTTAAGAAAAAAGAATTAGAGTTCTGCGCAATATAATGAAAACTCATGCAATTCGATCGTAATAAATTCCACAATAAGGGAAATGACCGGAAAAACGTCATAATTAAATATAAAATTATAACCTTTTTAGGTACTTAATCTCAATTACACTAAATTAATACATCAGTATGTGTTTTTTAACATTTTTTCTACATCGGTCCAGTTATAGTTCAATTTATAGTCAAAGTCAAATTATTCTATGCGAACGAACTCGCGGGCACAGCTAGATATATAAAAATTTATAATTTTTTGCTTTCTGCTTTCCTTCTGCGTTTAATCTTTAACTATACCAAATCTCACTAAGGCAGAGTTTCCCAATATTTTTCTCACCAGGGACCACTTTGACTTTTTTGCTGTTAGCAGGGACCACAGGGTGAAAGAAAAAACTGTGTTAATGTAACAATGAATTATTATTACTACTTTTAGTATTATTTTGTAATAAGCTGAAAGGAAGCATTCATTGACAGTATAATTTGTGTATTTATTGCAAAATCTACTAGCTAAGTATTTAAAAATAACAAACATGTTGTTTAAAACGATTAGGTAGACAAAATATTTAAATCTTTCGCGGACCATATTTAAGTTCTTGCGGAGTGATCCGTGGACCACCGGTTTTTTTTATAGAATAGGATGACAAACGAGCACACAGTTCACCTGATGGTAAGTAGTTGCTGTGGCCCATATACATCTACATTAATCCTCAAGATGCGCTGTCACCCGTGAGGACTTAGATAGAATGCCTCGTTTCCAATAAAAAGGGTCTCCGGTTCTCTACACTCACCATAAAAATCACAGCAGCATTAAGCTATTATTTGACGCTGGTATTCTGTGAGACCGTGGTCCTTCCCCAGTCAAGCCGACTCATTCGTGCTACAACTATACTACTAATATAAATGCACCATGGATCTACCACCTTAAAACTGGTTGAGAATCGCTGCACTAAGGGGTACAAAGTTTTCTAATCGCGTATTAGTGTAATATGGGTACGATCTCATTTGAAACACACTCGGTGATAATTAAGAATCTACAATTTTAAACCTCAAGCTCAAAGCTGCTGACATTCATTAAGTGATATAACAAGTTAATGACCAATGCACATGTGGACCTTGCCTCAGATCCGTAATTAATTAAAGGCAAGTAAATTATCACCGAAAGTCCATTTTACCGTACGTTAACGGACGCTCTATCTCAATTGATAGTCGTTTCGACCGTCATTAATTCAGTTTCGGGTCTGTTAACTTTAATTAGGTTTGTTGAAGCCTGATATTAAAAGAGATTTTCCGTATTATCAACTAGCTTTGTAATTACTCGTAATTTCGAGTTTGGGCAACTTTCTGTATAGGTATTAATTTACTTTGTTTTATCTTTGCCCATCGCTGTAAGTAGTATTGAACCTCTTTTGAAGGTTTCTTCGAATTTTTACTGCAAGCAGAAGTTAAGTTTCGTGAAATGGAGAAACACTATGACGTCCCGGTTGTTGGCACAAATATTGACTGTGAGTGACGTCATAACCTGATCACCTGATGGTAATCAGTAATGTTGCCGAGGATGGTGATGGCTTAGCTTAGGAAAGGTCTATTTACTTGAAGAATACACTTTATAATCGGATGGAAAGACAGGTGATGGCAAATTATTACACTCCTTTTCTTACGCATTATGAATTAGAATAAGACGAAGCAAACCATTTGGTTCGAATGCGTGAAATGTCGACAACAAAGACAAAGGATTGCAGACCAGTCCAGCGGCTTGTGGTCCGATGATGGAAAGGAGAGGGAAGAATTAAGCAAAACAATTCCTGCGTACACTTGAAATATAAATATATGGGAAAGGCTTCATTTGAGTAAAAGGACTGCTTTGAGATGTCTGATGATTTAGCCAGTTGAGCATGTTGAATATGAATGTTCTTGTAACATTGCTCATAGTCAGTTTTAACTATTGGACGTAGATGACAAATTCTTTCATATATCTAATAATAGTACAAAACCGCGTTTTCAGTCTTCATTCTGGGAATTGGATGGCAAGCGCAGTTTATTATTTCAAGTGGTGAACAATCTAAAGGTATGATGATACTAAAATACCGAATTTTATTTAAAAAAATGACGTCTGTCAAATATCTAGGTCATTTTCTTGCCGATGACCTGAAAGACAATGTAGATATTGAGAGGGAGCGCAGGACTCTAGCGGTCAGGAGTAAAATGCTAGCCCGTAGATTTGCTCGATGTACGGACCCGGTTAGAATTACCCTATTTAAGGCATACTGCCAGAGTCTGTACACGAGCAATCTGTGGTTCAATTACACTAAAAGGTCGCTGGATGTCTTGCGTGTCCAATACAATAACGCTTTCTGAATGTTGTGGGACTGCCTCGGTACTGTAGTGCGTTGAAGATGTTTGCGCAAGCTCGCACGGACGGCTTTCATGCGATAATACGCAAGAAAACTGCTTCGCTACTAAGAAGGGTGAGAGATAGTCACAACAGCATTTTGAAAACAGTAGCGGAGAACTATAATTCTCCGATTTTGAAAAAGTTTGTCCACACATTAATGTTTACTAACACTAGTTTATAAGTCATTTGTTACTAACACTACTATGGATTAATTTTGGTCCGAAATAAGGATTATTATTATTATTATTAAAAGAAAGGGGTATGAAAGTGAACGCAAGTATGATGAAAAATATGATCTTTGAAGGAGAAGAAAGTAAAACAACATGTGAAATAAGAAAAGAAGGGGATTTGATCGAGTAAGTAGATGAATTTGTATATTTGGGATGCGTGTTTAGCAAGGAAGGAAGATGTGATAAGAATATAGAACGACGAGCGAACGCGGGATATAAAGTAAATGTGGCTCTACAATATTCTATTTTTCTTTTTGAACCCTTATGGAAATATCGTGCTTGTATATATAGAGGTCAATGAGATGAAAGAATTATTTACAAACCTTTGTGGTTTATAGATGTTATTTTACTTCTGCATTTGTATTAAATTTTGAAATAATAAATAAATTTAAAAAAATACATTAGCACAATAGCATCTATCGGTGAAAGTGGGTAAGTATTGTAATATTTTAACTAAGATGTCTACTTCATCCGAGTATTCCTCGTGTAAAGGCAACACACGTGTCGTATTACCGACAGTGTCATGTAGTTCTTAGTGTGGTGTTGCTGAGAGTTTTGGTGCTGGGATTAGTAGTGACGGGAATATTGCACGTAAGTAAAGGAGGGCGGAAGGTACTCTTAAAATTAGGTAAAACAAATCATTTTATATCATCACGTGGTAATAAGGCAAATAATTTAACAACTTTAAGAAATGTATACTTACTTACTTATTTATAGTCTCTCTTAATCATTTTTGTCGCAAAATTATACAATGTACAGACAGCTATTAAAATTTATATTTTTGTTACATAAATAAACGAGCTTGCTAGGCAGACGTTGTTCTGCCTATTTCGACGACTCTTTGTCATGTCCTATAAAAATTCTTAAATTAGTAAAAAAAAATTGTGCGTCACTCATGCACAAAAAAACTATTCCATCTCTCAAGTTGGACCAAATTGCACACGGTGTGCAAATTTGGTTAAAATCGGTTAAGTAGTTTAGTAGTCCGTCCATCGCGGACAAACAACGTGACACGTAATATATATATCAAGATAATAAATGAATAAGTCAATTTGACTTAATGCCGCATTTCGAAAAAATATTTACATACAAAGTAATTATTTAATCTTAATTAAGTTTAGGCAATTCGAAGGAGAAAAAAGTGGCAGCCTCATACCGGTAGGCGTGAGGGAGTGACGACTTGGTAAACATGCAGGAAGTCGATGGATGCAGGTGATTCAAGATTGCGTGTGCGTACGGCATACTATCTTGGAACATATCTGTTGCAAACTATAAAGATTTTTTTGTGTGACAGAATCCGGAATGATGATAATCACAGTAGAACCAGAGTAACCGATATATCCCAACATATTAGCAGTCTAAATGCCGCTGGGCCATCCGTATAGCACGACTAACTGATTACTGATGGAGAAGAAACATTCTCAGTGTCAGCCTTATGTCAGCAAACAGAGTGTAGGACGGCCCTTACGAGATGCAGTTACGACCTAGTAGGACATGTGGGTTGTCGACGGAGACACGTGGCTCAGAACCGTTACTGTTACTTGTATAGCCTATTAAAAGTTACCAATGAACTTGAATGTATAGGCTCTTATAGATTACCTGATCCCGATGGAATCATTGCCATAGTTACAACGCTCCTGCTCCTGCCTATCTCCTGGTTTGTTACGGCTCGGGACCGTTACCGTTACTTGTATATAATGATTTCTTATATTTACGCGAACACTACACATTGACATAATACTAGTTTTTACGAGGAGGGGGGACTCCCCC
>DWHP01004359.1:0-12637 GCA_018247895.1 Parnassius honrathi
TATATATAGTGTGTGTGTGTGTGTGTGTTCGTTTATTATCCCTATTCTATAAAAAAATGAACGATACGATGACACTAAGATATCCACATTCCTAATGAGACAGCAACTTCGAGACAGAATTACAACACAGCCAGAACCTAAATTTCTTGATCATGCTTTTCACAAGATCTGATTCGAACCCACGCTCGCTCGCATAATTGTATTTTCCTATGTAGAGGCCTTAGATCATTAGGCCGCCCGATCGCAGTCGCAATAGAACATTAATATAATTTATTTTGTTCCAAAAAAATATTTTTGTTTAACACTTTATTCGTAGTAGAACCATGATGCAACTTTATTATGATCGTAGCACACAAGGACTACGCTCTCAGATAATACCAGCGTAAAATGGCAGTTTAACACTACTGTTTTTCGTATGGTGTACGAGAGATCCGGAGACTATTTTTATTGGAAACGAGTAATTCCACCTTAGTTCTCATGAGTGACACCCGCATCCGCCTTTTGAATCTAAATTGATGATAGATGTAGATGTATTGTGGCTACAATATATACCCATTCGTCCTATAACCATAATATAACTGCAGCGTGGGTTTACCACGTTAGGACACGTGATTTAGTGTTGGAGTATTAAAATGTCCTTTCTATTCATTTTTCAAGTTTTTTATTAGCGTTACGACTGTAGAAAGTGAACGATGCTAAGACTGTAGAATGTCAACGATGCTAAGCTTGTTAAAGTTTTATTTTTACATCTTAGAGATTGTGGTGTAATGCTTCACATTAATAATAAAACTCTTAAAAGTACCAAACTTCGCGTTGAAAATATTTACTTTTATACTGTTTGTATATTGAATTATAAAGTTTGAAATTTAGGATGAGCGCTAGAAGTTTTGCTTTTAAGACTTCATAAATTATGAAAGAAGTGTAGTTATTACTTCTCAGGTGCTACCCATTTGTTTACAGTGAAAGTCGTGACTAAGAAATTCCTGCATTTTGTAATTATTTTATAATAAATAACTTGTGAAGTTTCTTCACAGCAAGAGTTTAGTGCCTTTTTTTTGGAAATATTTTATCCCACACTAGAATTTTTGCTGTGTCGTGGAGGCAGTTTACAAACATAAACTGCACAGGGACATACATGGAAAAATTATTTGTAGGCCTAACAAATTCAAGTTCCGTGCGGCATTCGAACCCGCGGCCCCCAGCAGTGTAACTCATTACTAAGCCACTGCGCCACCGCCACAGGTTGTCAAACTACTTACAAAACTCATTTACGAGTAAGAGGCAACTTTGAAGCGACCATTTCTTTCCCAGGTAGTTATCAAACATGCATTCATTAACTTCCCAGTGTGAAGTTATTGTAATGGGTCCGGTTTTGCAAATTGGAAATTTAAATTTTTTAGAGTTTCAAGATTCAAGGTTTTAGAGCCGGATAGCATGGAGGATGTCCATGTGTATATACGTATGTATATATTTATATATCTTCCGATCCAATTTTCGCCTCATATATCTCGAGAACAAAGAGTGATATTGACATGGGACCAGTTTCATTTAACGCATAATTATATAACTTAGACCTCATTTAATTTTGAGCAAAATCGGTTAAGTCATTTTTTGTGCCGAATGAAAACTTGTATAAAATATCAAAACATACGATATTTTTTTATTATTTCCACTGGGAAGTTAGTCCTGTGGACCTTTCGGGTCGCACCTAGACCGCTTTTTGATGTTATTGATTGTCACTACTCCCATTCCTCCGCGAAAATGTGAAGAAATCTACTGCAGTAAAAACCCAGTGGCTTATTTTTAATTTGTATTTTCGGTAGTTACATTACAATCCAATACGAATTGTCAAATTTTATTATAAATTGACAATTTGTATAAATATCATTCATTATGAATTTTTAATCCATGTTATAAGGTTTATTACAATTCAATACAGATTTTTAAACGATTTCAAAAACGAAGGAGCATTTTCTATTCGTCAACATATTTTATATTTATGATCGATCATTACTTCTATGTTTTAAGTGATAATTATTTTATTAAATAAGTTATACTCTAAAGGTGTCCGCTATAATGAAATAATTTTATATATTAATAAAAATAATATAAGGCAATAAATTATCCAAAAGCGGAAAACTAGGGGATAGAGTTTTTAATGTAACTATTTAGACGACTTTATTAACTTCTTTATTTTTTACTTTGAACATGTGATATTCCCTAGTACGGTCAAAATGTTAAAAAGTTATATAAAAACTGACTTATAAACTAAAAATAATAAAATAATTTGCACATAATAGCTACTGAAAAGTGAACAGGCTTTTGTCAAGTTGGTGCGCTTTACCATCTTAGACCATATTACCATATTATCAGTTGGGATTGTAGTTAAGCGCTAGCTTAGAATTAAAAAAAAGTCGCGACTTTAAATCTTCGATGTACTGTTGTATCTTGGCGCCATCTTTAAAAGATTATTGTTTTTTATTTGTTTTTTTATAGAATAAAGACATAATGACAAATGGGCATATAGTCAACCTGATGGTAAGTGGATGCTGTTACCCATAGACATCTACATTTATCCTCGACTAAGAATCAAAATGTAGATGTGTTGCCACCCCTGAGAACTAAGGTGGAATGCCTCATTTCCAGTAAAAAAGGTCTCCGGTACACTCACCGTAAGAAACACGATCTCACAGAATACAAGAACACCGGTATTCTGTGAGATCGTGGTTCTTATAATATAGCTGCAGCGTGGCTCTACTACGTCTAAAACAGTATATACGTACATAGTACATATAGTTTTCGTAGGCGATTTTTAATGTTTTAAAATTTAATTTTAAAGCAATACTGTTTTGTAAACCCTTTCATAGAAAAGCAAACTAAAGTGTTAATTTTCTAGTCGTTTGTGCCTTGGGGCCGGTTCAGGTTGAAGGGTGTGCAATAGACTTGGAACACAAAAAAGCCGGCGTTTATTTGTATTATTTATATTTATTTATATTTTATTATTTGTATTTAAATGGAGAAGCGGAACGAAGAGCGTTTTGAATTTACAAAATCATAATTTTTCACATCTTTGTCAAAAAAGTCATTATAATAAAGTATTTTCAAGGATGCCTGGAAGACGATCGAATTGAATCGTCAAAATGTGTTTCGAAGGTTAATTCAGAATTAGACAACCGAAAAATGCAGGCGGAGGCTTTATCTTAAATATGCTTTCATAATGTTACGTTAATGAAAAAAATACGACGTTTGAATTTTAGTGTCTTGAATATACAGCCTAATACAGTGGTTCATAACCGATGGTCCGTGAACCAGTGGTGGTTTCTAAAGGCACCCGAAGTCGTACGCGAAGGCATCATTCAGTTTTTTCTTAGAAAAGTATACAATATACCTGAAGACGATCAGTATCCAGATACCGCCGATACGTTTTATAAAACAATGCGTTGCAACATTTAAATAGGGGGTGCAATATGACACTCCTTACCACATTAATTTCTATATGTGTTTTATTAATAAATTAAACTTGAAAATCTAACTTACTCCTATATTATATGTCAAAGTGGGTAGTCCACAGTAAGATAAAAGGTAAGGAAGCACTGCCCTAGTGAAACCAAGGAATTTTTAGGTTTTATGTAGTATTGTCGAAAAAAACAAAATGATATAAAAATATCATACATTTTCAAGCCCTTAATATATATGTAATATATTGACTATATGTAACATTTTTACACTTGTGATGTATACTTACTCATAGCCTCAAATCGAATTATCCCGCTATTCTATACACCCTTTGTCCCGCGAGAATGAAAGTCTCACTTAAGTGTTTTTACCTTTTGTCCCCTGACGCAACGGGTTTATAAATTGACGACACTCGCGCTCTGAACAAATAACACAATGGCTTTAAAGGTCGATTTGACGTTGTCAGACGTTTCACCTGCTTTTATTTACGTTAACCATTTTTTTTCTTTTCAGATAACAATAGAAGGTCGGAAACCTTCATTGTCACTTAAAATAGTGTAATTGTGAACATCGACAATTTAACGTTGACAGCCTCGTTGGTCTAGTGTTCTTAAACGCGACTGCCGATTACGAGGTCCTGGTTTCGAATACAGGGTCGGGCCAAAATGTTTGTAACAGCCTGGAGTCAGGAAGTAGGCGATGTTTCTTTGCTGCCTCGGAAAGGACGTAAGGCCGTGTGTCCTGCGTCTGATCTTTTCCTGGTCGTGTTCGATCACCGTCACAACAAAATGTGAGAGCGAGGCAATAGCGAGTATACCTGTGCTTAGACATACTCGGGCAATATATTCATGTCCTGTGCAGATGGCTAGTCTCCGTTGCGACTGCCCAGCATGACCGAAATTCGGTCTGGAGGACATTGTTAACATTAGTAGAAATACATCGTCATTACTCATAACATGTTCTAGTTATTATTCAGTGAAAAACTGTTTACTATAAATTTTGTTATTAAGCGAGGGCCTCTTCTCGTTTCTAAGAGTCCTGTGGAGCAATAAGCTCTGGCTGGGTATGCTGTTGAGAATGTAGCGGACTTCACATGTTTTCGATTTTTCCAACATGCTGCTTGGAAAAAATCGAAGACTTGTGAAGTGCACATCACGTGGCGCAGAGGCTTAGCAATGGATTGCCGCTAATGAGGACCGCGGATTCGAATCCCGCACGGAACAAGTATGTGTATGGCCTGGTAGTAATTATTTTTGGTCTCGATGTTTATATTTGTGAAATTTATGTGTGTAAACTGCCCTCACAATACAGGATAAAATCCTAGTGTGGAAATCTATTTAAATAACGTTTACGAAAATTGCAACTAACAATTTCATTACTACTGGCGAGGATCAAGCCCGGGTTGCTCGCGTACTGTGAAATTTACTGTGAGTAACTCAGTCACGAGCTACAATGGCTCGGCTCAGTATTCAGTAACACTACGCGTTATTGTTACAATATAAGGTATATTGTAACAATAACGCGTAGCGTTAGCGTTATGTCTGGATTCATTTAATGTAATATTGTTTCATTAAATAGGTACTTTACTTTACATCTTAATAATCCCCAGTAAGTTTTATATATCGAATGTTTTCAAAAATAGAATACCACAAACAGACAACTTAAAATACTTTGGGTCACCTTTGGTGTCACCGTCACCGTTGCTGCCTATTTAAGTCCACTGCTGAACATTATTCTCTGCCATAGGTTACCTCATAGGGGTGATATTTGTCATAGTTGATACGCTTGGCAAGCGAGTTGGTGCCCGCAGTTTTTTTATTTTTAGTCGTTATTAGAAAGACGTTGCTGCCCGTCCTTATTTGTTTCCATCTGTTGCCTCTTACGACACGGGATAATGGATTGGATATTATCACGCCACCACTACACGGTATGTACCCATGTTACAGCCTTGTAGTATTGCAAGATCGTAACTTCACCATATTATGACGTTTCTTAAGTTCCACGCGCTCATGATACTACTTTTTACACAGACATTGCACACATTTTTAATGAAACTGAAGTGTGAAATGAACTTACATCCGATGTAAAATAACAATCGCAGTCTATAGATACCTGCAGCGAACCCCATACAAAGAGAGCTACGGATACATTTCCTCACAGACTGATATTATACTGGCCCTCTATTTCTATACAATTCAAACCGCAACGCAGCAGTATAAGAGGTGCTGATTGACGACAAAAATAGGTAAGATGGTGGTACCTACGTAGACGGTTCTTTTACAGACCTGCCACCTGTCACATATACATTCATAATCGCACTTTGAATTTTTGTTAAACAAACACATAAAACGAATAACATATACAGTAGGTGACGACCTCTGCAAAACACTTGACAACAACACCTTTCGGAATCATCATTAGAACCTAATATATAAAATTAATGTTTGTTTGTTAGTATTTTGCGCTCCCATACCGTTCGACATATTGCGGTAAGCTTTGTCAACTCATTGCTTGCATTTTCGTGAAGGATAAAGACGTAGTACAATTAACTTACGCTAAGCAGCGCGCGTACCGCAGTGACGAATTTATTTGAAAGTTATATATCGTAATCATTATGTATCATTCTTAATTATACAATATAACTCTTCCAAATTTAAAACGATTGTTCAATAATTATTTCTTCTGCGGTTGCAACGTGCCCGGTAACAGTTAGTGGTTTATAAATGATTCCCTCCTAGCCTGCGTTACCTACAAAAACAATCCTTAAAACACTATTTATTTTTGTTATGTCGATGATTATCCTATGACAATTGAGCACATTTTTTTCTTTAAATAAAATAACGTATTTAATAAATTAACTAAATTACACATTTTCACCGAAACCCAGAATTAAATAAAAATCTTAACTCAAAGTTGGCCGCCTTTATAATGAGTTTCATAGATAAGTGTTAACGAAAGCTGTTATCGAATTGTAGTTAGGTTAAAGTTTAAGAAGCTGCGGGCTGAGTCAACCTCGTTTAAACGGTTGTGTTGCAAAAACGGCGTCATTACATCACTGCATCGCCCCCTCTCCTATCATTTATTCTGTGCTCTTGTGTAGGAGATTGATGGTAAGTACAATTGCCGGTATATCCTTAATGCTACCAATATGCCGGTGTGACCCCTATTACGGATACGTTCGTAATATTGGTGCGTATAATGGATGCAGTATATAACTTGATGCCTGCAGCATGCGCAACTGCAAATAGGGTTGCCAACTCCAGTATATAATATAAACTTTAAAAAGGTCTGAATACTTTATTCCTTAATTAGTATATAGTATGCGAAACTAATATTTTTGATACGGCAAAATTTTAAAGCAACAAAAAATATTCCTGTAATAATATAAAACGTTTATATTGACATCATTATTACAGCTCTTCGCTAGTTCACTAAACATAGGGATGCCGCAAATATTTTCCTAAGTCACATGCACCTTTACTATATTTGTACAAGTTATAAACTCGAAGATACTATATTTAAATTAAAAAAATGTCAATCTTACTTGCAAGTGATGCTGGTGAGAACAATATGCCGAAGTAAGTGCTCAGGGTTTGCCTTGTCAATCTGCGGTTAGTCGTAATGAAAACATGTTGGACTGCCTCGCAGTTGCAGAAGGCACCTCTCAAGATTGAACAGTAAGTTCGTGAGGACAACGAAGACGAGGTTGGTTGTAGAGTTTCTGAAGGTTGCAGTTTATTTATTAACAACACATTGAGTAGTCATCAATTTAAAAAAGAATGGGCAAGGTTTTCTGTGCCCAGCTGTGGGACGTGTATATTAGCCGTAACTTTGACTTTTATGTTTTTCGTGTCAATGCTTTTTTCACTTTTAAAAGTGATTTAATCGGCTAAATTTTTATTAAATTTAATTTAGTTTATTTCAAAAAAGCCTTTTAATTTTTTTCGTGAGCCATGAATTAAATAATCATGTCCATTGTCCATATGATACTTATTGGTGTGAAACCATCTCTACGAATCGTTCAAATTAATTTAATTTGCATAATCAATTGTCACAAAGGTCGAATGGGGGTCGAAATGGAGTTTACATTCCGCATTCTGATGACAATTTCCTATTAGTATTGATTGAAAAATAATTAAGTAACCTGAAGTATTTACTATATACGATAGAATAAGGTGTACTCGTTTGTCTTTACGAATCTCATCGTTCGTTTTATTTTAACATAACTCATCATGTGGCCAGTTTCCGTTTTTAACTTTTACATAAGAATAAGTAACATTAACTGATTTTAAATTGACTAGAAACAGAGGCTTAAGAAGTAAGTACTTAAACGTATAGTCCTTCACGCCGAACACGTCCTTTCCGTCGTTGTCCATCAACATGTATCTGATGTGAGCTCACGAAGCGGCTTCTTTGGCCAAATGGCTGACAGTTCGCTCAACTTAGGTTCCAAGTAAGATTTTCGGGTATTATGATATTTTAAAGTATTCTTTGCGCCTGTAAAACGTAAGAAGTTATAATTCTTAAACTATATGCTTAAACTAAAACGTATTCTTTTCTTCTTACAAATCTATACAAATCTCCTAGCTTATACAGATATAACCCACTGAGTATTTACCAGTCTGAGTTTCATCTGGTCACAGCAAATAATGCTTGTTGA
This sequence comes from Parnassius honrathi, assembly GCA_018247895.1. Lineage (NCBI taxonomy): Eukaryota > Metazoa > Arthropoda > Insecta > Lepidoptera > Papilionidae > Parnassius > Parnassius honrathi. The sequence goes on from DWHP01004359.1 coordinate 8,117, forward strand.
TGTCTTTCTTGTCATTCTTTCTGATCTTAGGTATACTTCCTTAAGGCTGGGAGTAGATCTATTTTTTACGTTTGCAGTTGTCAACAATCTGTCCGCATAAGACAAAATCCTTTAAATTAGGTTGACCTTATTTATGGCATAACGTATGATGGTATTTTTTTCATCCCCTTTATTTCTCGCTTGTAATGACTTAGTGATAAAACAGACCATGATATAACAATCTGTTTGAGACAATTTTTAATTTACAGTAATTTTGAATACCTTAGGTGGCATTTCATTTTAATGTTTAACATACAGTAAAACAGAGCAGTTAATCAAGACGAGTTAGTTGAAACTTTTTTAGATGCCGGACTAAGTAACACAGTCAACAACATTATAGCGACCGCGTAATTGCTCTCATAAGAGTGATAAGCAAAGAAACTTGGACTATATATTCACTAGGTAATTTCATGCAATGAAGTCAAATATGTGTAAAGTTAAAGTAAGGATAGTAGTTCGCAGCCTATATACGTCCCACTGCTGGGCACAGGCTTCTTCAGGGTTTTGGGGCTAGGAAGTGTACAGCGCGCTGCCCCAATATGCAATGGCATACATGTCAATGTCTTCGAAATATTTTTTTATTTCTCAGACATTCAGGTGTCCTCAGGATGTTTTCCATCATCGCTCGGCGATGATACGTGAAAAATAACAGCTTGACGCTGCTATGTTTCGTGTGGTGAGAGTAGAGACTTTTTACTGAAAATGCAGCTTTGCATCTTAGTCCTCTCTGGTGACATGCACGTTAAATATTCATAATCGAGGATAGATGTAGATGTCTACGGGCCACAGCGTACCACTTATCATCAGGTGGACTGTGTGCTCGTTGTTAACCCTACTCTATAAAAAATATGCCGAATTCGAACACCACAGACCGGTTTTAATACTAATGTGAGGATACCACTATGCATTGCGAACTGTGCATATCAAAGCAGCGGGTTAAGTAAGATTTTTACTTCATGTACATTTCCAGCAGTAAGAGTTAATTTTATAAAGAAAAACATTATATTTATGAAAATGGTTAGTGTAAACATAGTGCTCTAAATTTATGATCACAAAAAATTAGCTTTTTCTATTATATGAGACAAAACGGATCACATTTTTTCGTTAAATTGTACGTCGCTGAACAAAATCGCGTTTATTCAATAATTAAAAGCGAACTCTCCTTATTATAGGAATAACAGTGTGTTTTCAAAATAGGTGGAAACTTCCTTCAACTCTCGAAACGTTAAAATTAGCGTTATAGTCTATTAAAGTCTACTGTTGAACATAGATCTCCTCTATAGACTTTCTTATAGGGTATATTTGCCATAGTTTCCACGCTATAGTTGTGGGCCACAACATCCATTTACCATTAGGTGGTATGCGCTCGTTTATTGCCCAAACAAAGAACTCATGGAGCGATATTTACTCGCGGCCACAGCGGTAACTGAAGTGCAACACGCGTAGAATTTAAGAAAAGTAGGTATAGTAAGGATATAGTAAATTTCACAACTTGAATATGCCCGAGGTGCACACGGTTGTTTGCGGCTCTCACTGCATCAGCGGGTAACTGGTAAAATCGCATAGATCACGGTCGTCTGTATTCTCTAATAATATGTAGATTGAGTTTCAAATACAATAAAATAGCAGTTCCTCCACCACTGCGCACAAGGAGACATGTCCCTCCGTTAGTTCAATTGAATCAAAAGAGATGTCTGATACAACCAAAAGGATATGGAAGTATCAGTTTTATTACCGTTTGACAGATTGTTTGACTTATTGAACAACATATCTCTTTGTTATGTGTAGACTGATAGAGACACGCTGCAGCTATAATATGTTTGTAGCATGAATGGGTTGGCTCGACAGGGAAAGGACCCCGCTCTCAAGGAACACTAGCGTAAACCAGCAGCTTAATACTGCTGTGTTTCGTATGGTGAATGTAGAGAAACGGAGACCGTTTTACTGGATACATTCCGTCTTAGTGCTCTGAAGTAACTACGCATCTGCATTGAGATTCTTAATCGAGGTTGGATTAGATTGACGTCTATGGCCACAGCATCCAGTTACCATCAGGTGGAATGTGTGCTCCTTTTTTCCCTATTCTTTAAAAAAATAGAGTTACATTAATACGGATTGTGGTAGCATAGGGGAAAATCACATGACTTGAAAATGCATAGGACGCACTTGACACTTTAAGTAACCAGTAATATGTTTTTAATAGGAATTAGGACATTCTCCTAGGACCTACATTAACACTAGAATGCATCATGGGGCAAGTTATATACATAAATAGCGCAAGAACAAATGTCCAAACCTCGAGCAATTGTTTTTAAAACATACTAATGCTTGTTTAGTGCGGAATCGAACCTGCGGCGCGGTCAAAATTATAATAAAATAACATGAGTAACATAGCCGGTAAGAGACGCCGTAATTCATCTTCAATATTTGCTGGCGAGCATGTATGCATAAGTTAACATACGAATGATAAATAAGCGTGAGATATATTTTAGAATCGTGTTAAATGAAAGTCCGTAATCTCTGTGTATCCTGCAGGCTAACAGGTGTGAGAAATTAAAAAAAAATATTTCAAGGATAAAAGAAGACTGCCATTGCTAAATTTTCCATCACCCTCCTGTGCCCAACTGTAGATAGTATTTAGCTAGTTAATTTGTAGCACTTTCTATTAGCACAACAGGAAAACCCAGAAGTGAGATTCTTGTTAATTGATAAAGTAACTCTACCTGGATACGACTTCTATCCTATTGGTTTCAATTAGCTTTCTCACGAGTGAACTTTAGTAGTGCATAGTTGAAAAGATGCTTACGGTTTATGTTATGAGGCGATGTTGTGATTTTTTGTGGTGGCCAGCGACATGCAGTTAACATGCTTTTCAACACGTTCGGTACGGATTCACTACACGTAATGTCGATACCTGCAACTTTGCCTTCGAAACACTTTTTTACTGAAGTCAAATTTAGGTGTAAGTACTGTAAATATTCAAAGTTGTCTACTTATCGTTAGCGTTTTAGCAATAGCGCGATTAAAAATTTCGTTTCGAAGTTCGTACTGAATCTGCACAGCACAGAGTTATAAATTGTGCAACACAGAATGTAATGCACAATTACTGTATGCACCGTTATGCCACTCAAACAGCCAAAATGCCAGAGTCAAGAGCATTCGCCACTTACGTCCTAACTCGACAAACGCTCCCAAATAAATCTTCGAAAAAGTGCTTACTTATTTTATGTGATGCTTAAATTATTGAAGATGGCTGCCTCATTGGTCTAGTGGTCCTTAGCGCGGTTGCTCATCATAAGGATTTTTATAAAATAGGGTTGCCAAACGAGCACACAGTAAACCTGATGGTGGTTGGATGCTGTGGCTCACAGATATATACATCTATCCTCGATTAGGAATCAAAATGCTGATACGTTGCCACTCCTGAGGACTAAGATGGAACGCCTCTTTTACAGTAAAAAGGGTCTCCGGTTCTCTACACTCACCATACGAAACATACAAACAGCTGTTGTGACTGGCCGCCGTGATTTTAATTCGGCCTAGTGAACATTATTATTAAATGTTGGTATAACTTTGACCTAAATTTGCCAGCACGGAAAATTTGTTTTAGGAATTTATAAAATCAATAAATTCTTTGTCATGCAATATTGTTGTCGACAAAGATTTTATCCTTGACGATCTCAACGAAGTGTTGTGTTGACTGCTGGATCACGCAATTTCCACAAATAAATTTCTACATTAGCCGTATAATAACAGGTCATTCGATGCACGCTTCAACAATTATATTTCTCAGATGTATTATTTTGCCTTATTTCAAAATATATACTACTGCTTTATTCTTACTACATAATTTATTACCTCTTAAGTGGTATTTGACTTATTACTCAACTACGTTGCCCGTCACCGTTACCGTCACAGTCTATTAAAGTCCACTGCTGAACACAGGCCTCTCCCATAGATTGTTTCATGTCATTGTCAAGTTTGGCAAGCGGCTTGGCAAATGCATTTTATTATTTTTAGTCGTTATAAGAAAAAAGCTACTACAAAGACGTTATTATCTCCCGATTTGTTTACCTCTATCGCCTCTTACGATACCCAAGGGATGATATAGTGGATATTCTTACACCGCCACTTCACGGTAATTTACGGTAGCATATACACGTTGAGTAACACGGGCGGACTATTACTTCAAACAACGCGTTTGTGATATTTTAGGGTATTATCAAAATAAAGCAGTAACGTCCCTCGGGTATCGTAAGAGGTGACTAAAAAAATGAAAAAAACGTTTTTACGCCTGTCAGGCCGGTGAGCAACCGGCCTGACAGGCGTAAAAACTATGGCAAATATCTAAGAGGCGATGTTCAGCAGAGTACTTTTGAATGATTTTAATGAAAAAATATAAATAATTTTCTTACCTAAAATGTGTAATAATAGACCGTCTACTATTATAAGAGAGTCAAGTTACAATACAAGATACACCTC
>DWHP01004360.1:0-12636 GCA_018247895.1 Parnassius honrathi
ACTGAGCCCGGGAACCTCGAGTTAATCGCGATCTGTATAAGTGCCGACGGCCGCCATTGTTTTAGTTTCGTTAATAAGTGTTATAACGAGGCCCTTCTTTGATAGTTAGCGATCGGTTTAACCTATATTGTTACCAATTTGTGTCCAGGAATTGTATACGCGGCGGTTTGATATCGCAAGGAAACTATGGGATTACAGTCTTGAATACTCGATCGTGTTATTTGTAGTGAGTATATATGAGAACCTTTGAACTGTAATTAATGTAATAAAAAAAGTAATCTAAAAGTTGTGAACCCCTGAATGTGTGTTTACAAAATTTATGGTGTCTCGTGACGGGGACTATAGATTTAGTCGCCCCCAATTCGAAACTTTGTCCTACAATGTCTCGCCTTAAGACACAAGTTTGTTCTGGTATTCCGTAACGTTTTTCCAAGCAATAATAGCACCGCCGGTGTATATAACATAACCAGTGCCCACATAACAATAATGTTACCGGTTTGCAATATATCATTGATATGTTGAAGAAACAGCGTGGGTGATAACACGCAGCCTCGTGAGACACCAAGGTTGTAATAATAGCATGCACCGTCTACTACGTACGACCTTGATGCTCCGATCAGACAAAAAAATAGTGATCCAATTGCACAATTTCTCGGGAAGCCCATAGAAGAGAAGCTACGAGAGAAGTGCTTTGTGCCAAACCCGATCCAAGGCTTTTACTACGTCCAAACTAATCGCAAAAGCCTCCCTTTGGACTCAATCGCAGCGCTTATCGGTGTGTTGGATAAACAAGAAATTAGCAGCTGAGCTCCCTGACAGAAACGGTACTGGCAGTCACTAATCAGCTGGTGCTCCTCAAGGTAACGTATGTGCTGGCTGTTAATAATGGACTCCATCGTTTAAGAGAACAAGAAAGTGATGGCAATAGGCCTGTAGTTGAACGATTTTTTTTAGAATAGGGGTGACAACAGAGCACACAGTCCACTTGATTGTTAGTGGATGCTGTGACCCATAGACTCAAAACGTAAGAATCAAAACGCAGATGCATTGTCACCCATGTCAGGGCGGTTACCTTTTTTTAGCGATCGGGTGCACGAAAGCTGTCCTCCATGAATTTGGGACTACCTCCAGGTAGTAAAGACGGCTTTCTCCTTTGCGGCGTGGGCCAGTGAGTCATCCGCCCTCTGCAGAGATGGTAGTGACGGCTTACAGAATTTGACTTGGACAGCCTTGGCGAGAGACCAGAATGCACGGGGTCTCGAAGAAAGACGAACTTATTTTTCTTTCTGCCTTTTTAATTCTGCCAATATACTCATACTCTACCTTGGCAATAACTCTTTTGAAGGACGTAGACGAAAAGTTATACTTCTTTTTAAACTTCCAGGTATTTATATTCCTAGACTCCGAAGCATAGGCCCAGGTCTGATAACACTCCTGCTTAGTACGTAATGCAGGAGCGATCAAACCTAGGTTGAGATCTACCTCCGATTGATATAAACAGTTCCATTCCCTTTAATACCACATTGTACCACGTTGTTGTATTTTAGCCGTTCCCTCGGCATGCGGTGCTTTGCCGGGTGTGATCGGGTATTTCCCTAGCTGATCGTGGGAACAAAATGGACAAAAACCGACATTTTGAAAAAGATAATGAAAAATCTCCTCTAATGAAACTAGCTGTAAATTTGGAAGAGGCTCTTTTAGCATCACCTACGAGCCATGAAGTGGGGGGCACGTCTGCAGCCGAACCACAATCGGAAACAAGCCAGGGAGGGGAAAAGAAAAAGTTCGCTAGGCCTTATAAGCTTAGTGGAGTAGCAAGGAAAAGACACAGAAGGTTAATAGCTGCTGAAAAAGGAGCTATCTAGGCTCAAAAGGCCATCTTTCTCTGCCAGAAGACCTGGAATCTCTCCTCTGCCCAAGCCTCCCCCAGTTTCGTAGGCGAAGAACGCAGTCGGTCTGCGAAAGAGTCCCCCAAAGACCAGCCAAGGAAGTCTGTGCAGCTGGCAACGGGGGAGAAGAAGCCCAGCTTCAGTGCCGTAGCTGGCTCTGCGCGTGTATGAACTCGTAGTTCGAATCCTTCGAGTGTGGAGCAGATGTGGCTAGTCCAACGTGGACAAAAAAATTAGGGTTTTACCCAAAAGCCAGGTTGGATTCCGGTCCTGAATAAGGCAATCCAGGACTGGATTGTGGGTGAAATCGGAAAACTGAAACCCTAGCCGGAGGCAGAGCTCTCAGTAATACCTAAGGGTGAACTGCCTAGGTCCCAGCCGGGCATTACGTACTTGCCGCGCAGCGAAGCTGACTCTCCAGAGGAGGTGGTTGTGCTGCTGTGGGCACTAAATGAAGGGCTTCATACTGAGAAATTATAACTTTTACTTTACTGACGCGGCAATGAAGCCTCAATCACCCCAGCCCTGCACCTCACGGGGTGAGACTGGAACGCCATCAGTCAGAGTGACGAAGACCCAAGGCGCTGATCTCGCCTTGGTCCGAAGGCCTCTGCTGGTGTCGTCGAGGCGTGGGGGAGGGTAGATGGGAGTGGTAAGGCGAAAGATAAGGCGGGAGTCAAAAGCGCAGGTAAAGGACGTCTTCGCCCTCAACAGGCAGAAAAGTGCCCCCCCCACGCCCATAAATGGTCCTAACCCCATGGGTAAGGCGAGGGTCTTCCAGACAAGTATTCACAATGCAGCAGCTGCTTCTGTCGTGGTGAAGGTTTGCTTCGCAGAGGACACCATTGACCTCGCCCCTGCACAGCTGCTCGCACATAAAAAAACATACATCTGCATAATCGATAATAGGTGAGGGAATGAGCCAGCGTAAGCTTGGGTTTAAAAGGTAGGAAATTTATAGACGATAAAGGGAACGCAAGGTGGCAACAACTTTACGACTTACTTCGGAGATCTGCAATTTCACGCTTGGCCATACAGCAAACGCGGGTGCGGGCGCGGCTTGGGTGCGGTTGCGGGCGCTAGTTGATCGTCCGCAGTGGAGTGTGGCATAGTTCAAAGCGTCTCGGTTTCCATGCCAGAGCCTGAGTTGGCATCCAAGAAGACCTAAGAGGGACTGCGGGTTAACATCGCACAGACGAGGGGGAAGTAGCAGCGTTCACCCACACGTACGAAATCTGTGATACCGGGGCAGCGTGGGGATAGAAGGGATTTTCCTCATGAAATATCCTAAATGAAAGTCCTAACAACGCATACTTAACGCCGAGGAAGGCACGACGCAGGAAATCAGCGAGTTCGTCTTTTAAAAACGACACAATTTTGTCCTATATTAACATAGTTAACTCAGATGTGTACCTAGCTCCCCCATCCTTCGGCGAGGGAGGTGTGTGTCTAAAATAAATGCCTATTCACTTAGCGCGTTGGTATGCTAGGGTGTGTGCCTAGCTGTTGCCTAATGCAACAAGCAACAAAAATTAAAATAGATGGCCGCCTCTGAGGCGGCGAGTGTATTTCACTCTACTTACGGTTTGCCAATAACCAGAAAAAAGAGTTAAGCAAAAAATACTCTTTGCACCACAACAAGCGTCGCATTAACTTCACTGTGAGACTGCTGTCACCTGGGATTGCGCACCACAATGTAAGCACCAATACAGTCACCAGACGCAGAGCATTAAGCAGCAAGCGAGGTAAGGTTACTAAAATATAATTCGTGCACATGAGCTAAGAGTGTGGAGTGACGGGAGTATACGTGCTGCTTTATAGGATATTTTACTTAGTATCTGCGCATGGTGGGAGGAGTAATTGGCAGACGCATTCTATATTTTTATTTTTTAGGGTGTAAATCGGAATACGCTAATGCTCGTCACCTGCTTTCTTTCCTCTGTTGCCTCTAAAGACTAGAGAGGATACGGCACACCAGCCGTTCGCATGGGAGATTTCTGGATTTCGACAATGGCGCCACCAGGTTCACTTTGTTAATCTAATCGAATCAACTTCATCACAGCTGTTTAGGACTTAGGTGCTTATGTTAAGAGCCACTGGGTGGTATGCAAACTTAATGCCTATGCCTACATTGTTGATGTCTATGTGATACACTAACTTGTTATGTAGACAATCGTTTATTGGGTTGGATGTTAGTGCTAGTCGCTGTGATACTAGTTACTCAGGTATTCATTACTTCGCGTTTGTGGCTGCACATTGGTGTTTATCTATTAGGCACCTCACAGCTCCAAGCTGGTTGCTGGCATGTGGGCTCGCTGATGCGAGTGCAGCGAGAATATTGCTCCATGGTTTGTTGGCAAGAGTGCAGCGGGAGTGCTGCGCGACAGGTCGCTGGCACGAGTGCAGGGCCACGGCTAGCTATCAAGAAAGCGGCTGAACTGCTCACTGAAGCTTGTTTAGCTGGTTGGTCTGTATCTTCAGTGTATAGTACGATCTGTTCCGTGTTCGCAGTGTTGTTACAATTGGTAAAACCCGTGTTAACTGTGACGTGTGTTAAGCTCTAGTAGGAAGCGTGGTATACTTAAATCTGATTTGGACGATTGTTTCAATTTTGTAAATGCTTATTCTATATTTCATGGTCAGAAAGTGCCAAAATGGGCATGTTATTGCGTTTGCATTGCATTAAGCCAGTAACATTACTTTAGACTTCACCCGAGGAGGTGTAAGTTCTCAGGAGGGGCCGTGTTAGGAACGCGTAAAAAGTAAAAGTAAATACGGAGAATTGAGGGTAGAAATGTAATCTCTCACTCGCTCTAGCATTCTGAATATTCTCACTTTCGTTGTTATGTCCATTGGGGAAAACATTACCTCCACACTAGATTACTTCTAAATAAAATAAGTGTTTTGGTTCTGTTTGTTGTTGTAGTTTTTCTGGTGTAAACAAGGAAGATCATGTTATTAAGAGGCTGCCATGTGTTACATTGAGATTAGTGGCATTGCTGTTGGTGTTCGTACTTTGGTGTTATCATGTAATTACGTTTCATCAGTGTGTGAACGTGACGGGGACATATTACGGTTGGCTGAACCGTATTCGCTCTATACAGAATGTATAGTGCAGAACGCTGTTTTATTCCCGATAATGATTTATTGCGTAAGCAAGAGAGCAAGTTGAGCATCCGTTATCACACTTTTATTATTATTAACAATTCACCTCCAGGTAATTCTATACTAGCGCGATCACCTCGTTTTTTGGCTCTAGAAAATCGAAAAATCATCCGATTTCGACGATTTTTTTGAAATCTTTGTTTTTACGGCGGATTTACGAAAAACATTAAAGGACTAAAAAAAAATAAAACTTATATTGGTTTCAGTTCTTTAAATGTTGATGAACGTGCACTCATTAAAGTATAATTGTTGATAACTTTTTTTTGAATAATAGAATGAAGCTATTTTTTTTAAGATAATTGATAGAATCAGGCGTTACTTTGCAGAAATCCATTACAATAAAAACATTAATAGTTACTTTACAACTACCCGCTCAATTAAATAAAATTATGTGTCTTACCTAGTTTGAAGAACATAACATACACCTTCCGCTCTCTCTCAATTGCACGCACTAATTCCGTCACCACTAATCCCAACACCACTACTCCCAACACCACTATTCTAGGAAAGACAGACGATAATACGACACGTGTTTCGTAAATACAAGGTTTTGTAAGCAAATTACTTACCTGTATTAACTGGCATCATTTGCGGGTATGATTCTAACACGTCTGTTTTATAATAAGTGTGGTCATAATGCCTTTTCTTCGCATACTGATGGTCAGTTAGAGCATTCACATTTTCTAGGAAAAAAAGAACAAATTTTGTAAAATTTCAGACCAAAACTACAGTCCACGGTAGGTAGTTAGCATACAAATAATATAAACTTACCAATCCCCTTCCAACGGTTTAGTGGAATACCAGTGATGATTTGAGATTTAAGAAACAGCGGTAATAATATAGCTGTATATAATATAAGCTGTCTTTAAAGGATGAGATTTTTCACTCACAAAACGAGCCTCAAAATGTTTGTAACAGATTTGCAGAAGGGCAAAATCAATAACACTTTTATTCCGTAAAGAATCACATGGAATCATTTCAAGCCACTTTTTGAGTTTTTTCTTATTCACTGGAAATTTGTGTAACATAGCGTCCTGTCGCGAACTTGTAAAACCCGATACACACCACTTGTAATACGTATCAAGAGATATAAAATGCAAGTAAATGCAAAGAAAAACGCAGTACGGGCGGAAATTAATCAACGCAACCAAACGGAAAATCGGTAAATCAGTGATATCTCTCAGTGTCACAATGTTTACCAATGTTTACGGACAATTAGTCTGTGCAATATGGCTGCCACGACTTGAAAACTTGCAATAGAGCTTAGAAGGGATGTCGAGAGGCGAGGGGTATGTAAGCCGTCATGTATCATTTTGCTATGACGTTTTCTATGTCCAATATTTTCTCTACGAAGACTACTGCCCGTGGAAATGAATAAATATTCATAGGATAACAGTTTTTTTATTGCACTAGAGGATAGAATATTTCATATTGATTATATAATGCCAAACTTCTTCATAGAAAAGTAGTCTCTATATAGGAGTTTTTATGAGTCAAAATGCTGTGGGTAGGTGCGACCTCATGAGACCGCTAGGGATTCGACGGCATATGGCCGCGGTCTTACGAGACCGCTAGATGGTTGAGAGGTTAAATATCAAGAAAATACCGCGTTCTTTTCAAATTTGATATGTCGATAAAATAGTTCAGATGAAAAAGTACTCGACTTAAAACACAGATGTCACTTTTGATGGTTAATGTCGCCAACATAATGAAAAGAAAATATCAGTTGTAAAAAAATTGCACTTACTGGAATTATGCCAAAAAACGTACCACAACTGTGCAAGACCATTCTACCGAGGTTACACCAGCAAGAAATGTCGATTTGCAAGCCCGTCTATGATAGACATGCCTCAATCATCTCCTAACTTTACTTTTAATCTGAAAATGTCACAATAAAATAAACATCAACAACATAATAAAATAATTTAACCTATTACCTGCATTGCAACAAACATCAAAAGGGTGACTCTTGACAATGACATATTTGCAGACAATACTAAAACTTCATCATTAAAACCATCAAAGGTGATCATTGTAGATAATCGTCCCGTGATATCTCATATTACTTTCGAGGAATTGTTCCCTAAAAAATTTAAGTAGGAGGTAACGGCAAACAGAAATGCACAAAAGTCGCTGCTAGTGTCGAAGTAATAACAAGTGAAGACATGTATAACAAACAAAAGAATATCGAAGAAGAAAAACTAAAAAAACTGAAACAAAAAAAAGAGAGACATGAGTAAACCCAAAACAAAAGATTCTCCAAGTGAAAGTGAGATAAAGACTGAATTGAAGGATGAACGTAATATTGAAGGAAATAAAGGTCGTATATATTATAAAAAAAGAAGTTTAAACAAACGAAAACATTTAAAAATAGTCACAGAAAGAATGGAAAGATCTCATTTTAAAGAAAATAGACGACGCCACTAGTGAAAATTACTTTGAAATAAAGTTTATGGATGACTGTGATATAGAAGATGAAGAAGAAACATGGATAACCAAAAATTATTCAAGTGAAAGTGAGACGATTGTTGAACAGATACACAGAAAGACAAGAAAACGTGAAATATACCAGTCAAAATAAAAAATGGAGAAATTCACTAATTAATGTCACATTGAAATAGAATTAAAACAACACGAAAGAAAATAAGGAAAAGTTAATCATAAGTTCGTAGAAAGTCACGAAAACCATTGCAATAATTACGATGAACCATTGAGAAGTACCGTTGGCAAAGAATAGTGGGTCTTGATAAGATTTTCTACCAAAACAAATGTTAAACAATATGTTGGTTATGGATGTAAACTTTGATAAAATATCAACTGTGAAGTATGTCCGCAGAAGTACATTTAGAGACGGCGATGACGAAAACACATTTGTTTTCCCACACCTACCTGACAAATGCGAAGTCAGATATCTAGAAGATACTGTATGCAAACTACCCGAATCATTGCTAGGTGGAAGAAAAAAAATATTAATCCACATTTCATTTCATGCCTATAATGTACAGTAGATTTTAATTCTGATTAAAGCCAAATTCAAGTAGGTAGTACCCAAGTTCAGTAAAAGTTCCTATTAGAGAATAGTAACAAAATAAAAAAGTGATTAAGTATATTGTGAGTGGTTTGTTAATGTTGCAATTTTATTTAATACTGCAGTAAAATTTATTTCAACTTATTCCTTAATCCGTCTTTTAATTTATGTCTAATGTATAACATTATTCTATTGATGTCACTCAAAATGTTCTGCTCCTCTGATTTTGATTGTATGTTAGCCTTGCCCCAAATCATATAACAAACGAATTGCCGCAAAAATGAACTTTGTATCGTTATGATAGAGTTCGAATTAAATTTGAGTACTTATTTCATTCACGATTTTTCTTTAGACACTCCAATAAGTATACGTTTTCCATTAAAATACATAGTGGAGATACATTACTGTTATTTTTACCCCAATAGGAGGGGCAAGACTTGCAGTTTTAATAGTCCGACAAATTAGTCAGAATGTGCGTTCTGAATCCACTAACGGAAATATATCTATTGTTTGATAAAGACGTATAGTTTTTAGATATCAGTGATTTTAATATATCAGAGGTAAGTCAAATAACTAAGCTATGAAAATCGATCCTTATTGTCTAGCTGAAAAGTATGTTTGTCTTACTCCACCTCACCTTATAATTAAAAATATTTTTAAAACAGGTTTTGGCTAATTATTAAAAAAAAAATTTCTTGAATTCTAGTCGGAATTACTTTAAAGCCTATTAAAAGTTCAATGTTAAACATGGATTTCCTCATAGGAAGAATAATTGCCATAGTTGCACGCTTGGCAGGCGAGCTGGCAATTGCAATTTTATTTTTTATTTTTGCATTACTATTAGGACGACGCTGCTGTTCATCTCCTACTTTGTTTCCAACTGTCGCCTCTTACGACACCCACGGGGCGACATGGAGTAGTGGATATTCTTACACCGACACGCCAGTTGTATTAGCAAAATGTGTGGATATCTCAATGATATATTAACACATTAAACAATTATTTTGGATGGGTTGATCAACTCCGAAGACGCATGCCTCTTTTGAATTATTATTTATCCGGGAGTAATCAAAGGAGATAAGCATTCAGGTATTTGCGCCAATGCTGTATCATGAAAATCGAAACTGTAAAAGCCTCGTTAACGATATTTTTTTGTAGAATATGGTGACAAACGAGCACACAGTCCACCTGATGGCAAGTGGCAGCATTAAGGTACTATTTCACGCTCGTATTCTGTAAGAGCGTGGTCCTTCCCCGGTCGAGCCGATCCATTCATGGTAGAACTATAACTACTAATACAACTGCATCATGGCTCTATCACGTACATATTTTCTTAAAAATTACAAAAAAGGAGATACACTCGTGAAGTTTTTGCATCGTTTCTAAGTATCTACCAAGTCTGAGAAACCTCATATTTAAACGCTTGTAGACTAAAAACGATGTATTCATTTCTAATGTCAAATGGCGCAATCGGCCGAATCAACTATTTTGTGTGAAAAAAAACCAAGCCCTAGTTTTCCGTATTTATCTTAAAATCCTTTATACTCTGTATTCGTCATCGAAAATATGAATTTATTGAAACTTCCTCTTACATTCACATAAGTTAATGAATAGTAAGTTTGTGAATATCCGACCACAACATGGAATTTTGAGTAAATGTAAACTAGATTATGATGCAAGTTAAGGTAAGCTGTATCTTAAACTACCTAACGGTTAATTGTGTTTTGAGTTTAGGCGTTATTAGCTTACCCGAGAAGATTTACGACGAGTAACTTACTAAGCTTCCGCCACCCTAACCCCAACATGTATCAAACATTTAGAAGCAGCAAACATACTAAATCCAACTAGGTTAACCAATAGTTTATAAATAACAATAAATAGGGAGGTAAAACGTTTGACGCTGCTTACTAATCTGTGTAAGTGTACCCAAGCTTGTTGCTATGCTTGACAGGCTGGGGTAAAGTTTTTCAAGTATATGAATATAGTACTATATATGTATGTATGCCTATTTTTTTAGCTTTGTCTGTAGCCCCAGCGCCTCAGCGGATTGTAATATATTATGGGGTGTGGTTGTGGAAGCGATATAGTTTCCATTTTTTTTCTATATTCTGTGAACTAGTTTTTTCATTACTGTTTTAACCATTGGGCTTATTACCGAAACTAAAGTATTTATTAAATTCCCATTAAAAAAACTAAATATGACGTTGACAGTTGCATATCTGCTACTGCGTACTTCATCAAAACTACTTCAAATTAAATAACTTTATATCCATTTTTTTATCTTCAGACTATTATTATAAGTTAACTACAGTTGTCTCAGAGTAAAACCACCTTTCAGTTCAATTGCCGTTTTCTTAAAAATGGAATAGCTTCAATATAAGTACAAGAGTGTAATTTATGAAAAAAAATCTAATAAAACAACGCTCATAGGTGTTTATTTTGTAGATGTTTATTTGGACTAAGTAAATATTTAGAATCATTTATTTAGGTACATATCATTCAAATTTATTACATTAACTATCACCATAATAAAAAAAATAGAAAATATAATCGTCTTACAATTAGAAGATTAAAATCAGATACTGATATTTTAATATAACGTAAAACCGTTTTAAACTTAATGAATTAAACTAGTTTTTCCCCGGCTGTTATGGCGTTTAATTAACTTTTTTTTTTACGGTAGAAATGAGATTGAGGTGTTCAGCATCCTAATATAATATAATGTTAACCGCGGCTATTTTCAGCATAAAATTATTAATTTAAGTGCGGTCTTTGCAGAGAAAACGTTTGCTAAACTACTAAGTTTGTATAGGTTATCAAAAATACCCAAGCCATGCTTCACTTTATTTAGGAAGGGACTAACACGGCGTTGTGAATTGCAATAACTGCTTTTTTAAATACATTTAAAGTTCTCATAATAAAGTAAAGAGCTCCATTTACTGTCTTTCCCGAATTCATCCTTCATTTCTTATACTTATAGAGTTTTAAGTCCCTGATATTTATTATAAATTTTCGCCATACTTCGGTGTGCGGAAATCAATATGCAAAAATACTACGTCAACCATATAATTTACGTAAACTCTGATAGTCAAGCAGCGCTGCTAGCACTGATGTCACCCTTAATAAACTCGAAGCTAGTTGGAGACTGCGTGAACCGCTTAAACGCACTGGGATGCAACAACAGGGTCGTCTTAAGATGGGTTCCGGGTCACGAGGGTTCAGTAATTAAAGTGTCAATTTTGGTAATTCAGTCGGCAGTTTTTGTTGTCACGAACCCTAAGCTCGTAACATTATTATAACGCCCAGACACCTACAGTGCAGTGAATTCTCAATGATCGTGAGGGTGGTAAAACTGGCAGCAATCACCGAATGGAGAGAGGCACACTGAACCTGGACGTTAAGTTGGAAAGGTCCCGTCTAATGAAGACAACGCTCCGTCCACCTCGTGCTCTAATCCAGTGTTCCGAAAACTTTCAACTCGGTTACAAAATCGTAGTGGACGATATAAAAACAAGCTTGTGGAAACTGTCCATGTCCAATTTGGATGGAGCTGCAGTCCTTTTAGCGGTGCCAAGTTGACTATTGGTATATTGAAGTGATGACGTGCTCTTATAGTAAAGCTACGATGGCTACCCGAGTACAAAACCAAAGTACGAGACTTATCTAACTGCGGAGAGGTGTCGGACATGATGACATTATATCCCCAAAACTCTTCACCGCTGCGTTGGAAGACGTTTTCAAGCTATTGTACTGGACACAATACGTTATTAACACCAATGGCGAGTATATCACTCAGCTTCGGTTTGCCGATGATATAGTTCTTACGGCGGAATCGCTGGAAGACCTAAGCACTATGCTCAGTAACATCTATGGTGCCGCCCAACGGCCTATCCATTTGGAAGCACTATTGATGGTCCATGCTGATCTTAAGATGAACATGGACAAAACAAAGATGTTGTATAACGTTTATATCACACCTATGCCGGTAGTTGTTGGTTGCACTAAGCTCGAAGTTGTTGACATGGGACAAATAGTCCAACTAGGTAGGTCCAACTTTGACCGAGAGCTCAATCGATGAATTCAACTCGGCTAGGCAGTGTTCGAGAAATTACGACACATCTTCTCGTCAGTTACACTTAAAACTTAAAACCAAGATTATACAACCAGTGCATGTTGCCAGTGATGACTTACGGATTTGAAACGACTACGTTTAATTGCAAAACTCAGATTGAGCCCTTCATAAATGCCAAACCAGACTATACCTCGTTGATTCTAACCCAAGCACTTGAGTCGCTAAGAGATTTTGATGTCTGTATCAGACCAGCGGTCTACCCAAACGAGACCTGCGTTTAGTATAAAAGAAATAAATTGTATATAAGGCATTACTTGCAACAAATTTGTTAAAATCACAATCAAAGAAAATAACAACTTAAATACTTTTACTTATTTTATTTCCTTTAATCTATAACTAGCTGTGCCCGCGACTTCGTTCGCATGTAATCTTTTTCTCCAATTCTTTTATATTTTCAAACAGAGTATATATAATTATATGTT